>JBBIGA010118068.1:0-10066 GCA_037576975.1 Alestes dentex | reverse complement strand
ATCGGGGGAGGTATGCAAATATAGTTTTATCTGGTCCAAAATTTCTAGCATTGTATCTGACTATATTGTAAAAAAAAGTAGGATCCCTGTGACAGTATGCCAAATTTATGTCCCCACCACTTTCCAAACCAAACCTATGCCCCTGATGCAATGCACTCTAACAGGCCCACAACATCACAGACCCTCCACCATACTTAACAGTTTCACTTCAGACTCATCTGGAGTCTTTATTGCTAAAAGCTCAATATTACCCTCATCTGATCAAAGCACACGGTTTCAGTTAAAGTCCCAGTAGCATTTTGCAAACTCCACAAATTTACATTTGTGATTGTAGAACAGAAAAGGCTATCTCTTAACATGCTTCCAAACAACCTGTTGACATGTAGATAGCATCTAATGGTTTTAATGTAGATTTGGTGATGCCAAGATGCCACTCTTTGCTGCAGGTCTCTAACAGTGAGCCCTGGAGAATTTTTTATTTTCCTTACCATCCTGCTCACTGTGTGTGGTGGCAAGAAAAACATGGGTCCCCCGAGGGGCTCCTTGAGGGGGCTTCTACCCAGAGGACAAGGAGGGCCCCAAAGGGGGTCCTCAAGTGGACTTCTACCCGTAAGACACAGAAGGGCATCACCTACAGGGGCCTTAGAGGAGCGGATGAATGGGATCCAAGTGGGCCATCTTGGCTGCACCACTGGCCAGCAAGGGCGGCACCAACTGGGAAGCGGCTGTCTGGAGTCTGCGTTTGCCACCGCCTACCCCGCCTCTGCCTTTATGTGGGCCTGGGGCCCCCTGGCCCTCTGGAGCTGCGCTGTTGGAGGGAGAGTTCTGTTACGTCCCTAGTCAGTAGCCCCTAGAGGCCGCCCTGTCCTGTCTTGACTTTTATTTTGCCTGGATTCTAGTTTAGTGTTATTGTGCGCCTCCCTGTCTCCCCATGCAGAAACAGAGAGGAACTCTTCAGGCACAGCACAGGGGCAAACATACTGTCACTTAGTTGCAATAGGTTTCAGGAAGTTCTACCATGACTCTCCTTATCATAATAAAACACATTACTGAATGGAACCACCAACACAGGCAGTGTGGGTGCACAGGCAGACTTGTTTAAAGTGAAAATGTAGACTAAGGGTACAAAATGGCAAAATGTGGGCAGAGCTACTCAGAACGTTCACTAGTAGGCTTCATAAACAGCACTGCCATGTTTATGGAGCAGGCCTAATAAGACCCAACTGATTAACAGATGAAAATACCGTGGGATGGAAATTTACAATACTTGACAATAGCCAACTTTGCATAACGTTATAAAAATTTGCACTAAAAATGCTAAACAAATTGTAATTGAAAATTTGACCTGTTTTGGAACTCCCTCAGTTCAGCACTGATTTGGAACCTTTTCCCTTTTTTTTTTTTTCAATGCTAATCCAAAATATATGTTGATAGTAATGTGAATTAGAGTATCTTATTTGATTACATTATAATATATCCTAAAGGTCACATTTTATTCCCATTTATTATAAATTTATAAATTTCATTATTAATATCTGTATTAATATATAAAAAATACTACATATAATGCAGTTATTGCAGATAAACCAAGAAAATTTGAATATTTAAATTTTGTTTGATTGGGTAATTGCGACAGCACTAGTTAAAACCAATTATTCCAAATCCAAAAAATTTGGCTCTTTAAGGATTCTTTTGTATTGTCCATTTTTCTATATAGAATCACGATGACTCAAATAATCACTGTGAAATGTGAAGTGAATTCTCGTCTTGATTGAATGGTTCTTCTCTATGATGGAAACCCTACCTTACCAACCTTTTTGTTTAAATGATTCTATATAGAACCAAAAGAGTTCTGCTACTAAAAAAGCTTTTATGAAAGACAGTGAGATGGTAGTTTGGCAAGCACATTACTTACTGCAGTGCTCAGATTTAGCAGTTGCACAGAGCAGCCAGTCAAACTTCACTTTCTATATATAGAAATGCAGAACTCTTGCGGACAGAGCCAGTCCTGAGTTGTTTGGTCAGACATGCAATCTGTCATTATGCAATGTCATATTGTGCATAAAGATGACAACAACAATTCAGTTGTTATTAAAGGACCTCTGAAGTGCATATCTATTCCATAGAGAGGCGCAATATAGCATGTGACTGCTGTTCTTGAAAATGTGGCTAGACTTAAGCATCCAGTGGATGCTGACAATATTTCTCCTAATTTCAAAAATAAAATATTGTTCTTTAAAGTATAATTTTAAAGGAAAAATAAGAGAAATGATGCAGTGTTTACAGAATAATTCAAAGAAAACAAATCTTTTGTTCACTAACAAAATGGCAATAATTACCTTTGATGCACTTCTAGTAGTGTTTTGCCATCCAACTGGTCACATTGCAAGATGAGAGTGTTGACTACAGCCATGTTTCTTTATACTTTTCCTCATAAATAAGATTTGATTCAGGTGTTCAGTAATCAGTACCTCATAAAGCAGAATGAGCTTGTGTAGGAATTTAACAGACACTGGCATGGAAAGATTGTCATACTCATAGAGATGCTGATTTAATAATAAATTGCAGTGGTGTCTTTTATATATATCATTTAGTGTCTGGTTATTGCTTTTGTAATTTGTGGGAGTCTGTTTAAAATATACATGCCACTATTGTTTTATTCACTACTGGCCACACTTTATTCAAAATTCCATACAAAACAAATGTTTGGAGAAAATCTAAAAATAATACATACAATTATTGTTTGTACCTTGGAAATGTTAAACTACACAACACTTTTGCATTATTTTACAATGGCAACAATTAAAATAGTGATGTTAAGAGCAGAGTGTGAGCTCTGTTCCATCCCATCAGAAACTGATTCAGGAGTGAAACTGCTGGAATACAGCACATAGAAAAGCTGCTATACAAACACTCTATGTGTGTTGCACTTACAACACACATGGAGGCATTAAAAAAAATACACAGTTCACACTGCAATAGTTCATGAAAGAATTGCAACCTGTGCATTTTATGCACACACACTGCCGCAAATTGCACAGTGAACAGAAAAAAGTGATTTTTTTTCCGTGTGTGTATATATGTGCCTATATATGTGTGTGTGTGTGTGTGTGTGTGTGTGTGTGTGTGTGTGTATGACAACAACAAAAGCATAGATAAAACCACACACACAGCACACAGTGACAGAAAAGTCACCAGTACTAGTGCAAGCAGTAAACATCATTGCAGACACACACACATGTATAAGCACACACAGAACGCATGCATACCTTTTTCAACAGGCAAAATGTTTCTATTCTGGTGCACCCAAGTCCCCACCAGTCAATGGCAACCATATCCAAGCAGCCAAGGGCATCCAGCACTCATTTCACATCTAATCAAATGGCACCCAATCTCATTTGTGAAATGCCAATATGATATCTGGCACAACAGCAAGTGATAGACAGTCATTGACTGCGCTGGACAGCATGCTTTTATAATGTAATATATGGCTCTGATTTGGCAGGGAGTTTAATAGGATCCAGGGTGGAAAATGAAGTTAACAGAACATTGAAATAAAGGTGCTCTGCCACTTCCTAGTTTTAGTTCCTTTTAATTGGTTTGACTGGAAAATGCATTCTCCCAGGCAGAAGAAACACTCCAACCTACTTAAAACTGTTATTAAACCATTTGATTCCATTTGAGTTTGTATATCCTTAGGGATCACTTTAGACAAGTAAGAACAAGTATGAATTACTCAATTTAAAGAAAATCTCGCCAATACAATCTTCCCTTTTTGCAGAGTAGGAATTGTTTTAGTTTGTCAGGAAGAGCAGTGTATGTTTCAGGAATGTGCATGGCCAGGCACAAGAACCACAATTGTGATTCATGGTGAATGTGATGTAAGACCTTTCATTTCTGTACCCTCTCCAGAGATTCAGTCCCCCTGCAAATATTACATCTGGATTCCCAATTTGCTGAAAGATTACCAGACAGATTCATACTTCATAGCTATGTTTGGAGACTTCTATACTGACCTTAGATGGATGGATCTCTACTTTTTTATTTGTTCCATTTAGAGGCAGAAGTCCAAGCCCCTAGGCTTAATTTCATACTCCCTCCACTTTCCAGCAAGTTCTTTAGGACCACAGAATAAATTAGTATATGAGGGGAATTTATTTCATGAGGTACAGAGAATATGCATCTGCTGGATGACTTCATACTACATCACCTGTACTGGATGGTCCAGTCACACAGCTTTTATAAATTGTTCTTATAATTACAGGTACTAGTTATAATACTGGCTTAGCATATTGGAATTTATCATCTATTTCTGATCTACATTCTTTATAGTATGTTACAGTATGTTGTTTTAAATCTGTAATTTGTAACTTTAAGTTGTTACTACAAAGGTTTGTTCATTTTTGTATTCCTGTTATAAATTCTAGACCTGGGTTGGGATGTCAGAGATATACAAGCATTTTGAAAGTCAATAAAGTACGGTTACATTTAACTTAAGTTTTATTAAGTTTTATTAACTTAAGGTCATTAACCTCAAAAATATAAAAAATACACAATGTTTGCAATGGATGCACTTTATATCCAAAACAGCTGCTTACTTCCTCCACAGTAGGCTATGTAAGTTATACAGTTCCAGTTTCTACACCCATGTAGTGCAGAATTTGTCCAATATTTAATTCTGTACACATGGATGAAACACCAGTGGTTCTTTGTTAGATGTATTATACGCTGTTAGGTTTCAGGTGCCTGTACCTTAATTACTACACAGAGCACTGTGTAGGGAGTAGGAAGCTGTTTGAGTCACAGCTTTACTGCTCATCTGTGGACTCATGTCCTCATCTGTGTATCTGTCTTTACAGTATGGTTCTCAAAGTTTAGATTAGCATTCACATCAAAGTTCAGGCTTTTTCTGATATAGGACTGATACTGAAACCGAGTATCAGATCAGCACATCCCTATTAAATCCTCAGCCAACAGCTTCTCTACAAACAATTAAAAGCTAAATATATGATGACTGCTCACAATTGCACAAGTTCACAAGCACATAGGCTTAGTTTCAAATTTCAGTGATTCATTTAAATTGCAAGTGAATTTCTCATTAAACAGAGTAACAGAAGAATTCCATAAAGAAAAATGCCTTCCAGTATGAAGAAAAACAGCTCATTCGGTTTTATTACTTTCCAGAAGCAAAGCACCTATTGGAACTGGCTTGTCACTTACCATTGCTTAGGGTCTAAAACCACCTCGTTAGCTTTATAAGCCTGAAATGGTTACTGTATATCTTCTCATTTCTTTCCAAGTATTTACTAAAATGTCTGGGTCATAAATGCATTGAAAAATGGTCAGAACATCTCCAGTGCCACTGATTCATAATCAGCAAATCTCTATTAAAAGTTATGTAATGCTTAGAGAAATGCAGTTATAGTGATATCCTCTGGTAGTTTTAGGCGTCTACACCAATTAGTCACATTAAAACCACAGACAGGTGAAGTGAAGAAAACTGATTTTCTTGTTATGCTGGTACCTGGTGGGATATATAAGCGAACAGTCAGTTGGAAGCAGGAAAAATGGATAAGAGTAAGGATCTGAGTGACCTTGACAAGAGCCAAACTTTACAGTGCAGACATTATTCAGGAATGGTTTTAGGAACATGACAAAACATTCAGTGTGTTGATTTGGCCTCTAAACTCCCCCCAGATCTCAGTCTTGTCAGGCATTTGTGGGATGTGCTGGACAAACTGGTCCAAGACATACACAATATTAGGTGGATGGTTTTAATGTTATGGCTTACTGGTGTATGTAGAGTATGACTGTGAAAAATGATTTATGAAAATATATGAAAGATGCATTATGTGGACATGTACCTACAAATGACAAAATAACAATATCTGGCAATAAAACAATTTTTACCTGAAATGATTGGAGTACTAATGCTTGACCAAATCAAATTATTTTTGTCAATATAATTATTTATTTGATTGTTACTATTATTGTCTTTTTAAAATTGTGCATACTGCTATGCATACTGTTTAAAGCCTAAACATTGCCTAAAAAACAAATAAAACAAAAAGCCTAAATGGTATAAATAGGGAAATTTTTCTACCACTTGTATTATGAAGAGCTGCGGTGCAAGCCGTTTGTCTTCATCTTACCTAATCTAGCAGAAAAGCCTGGAGCAAACATATCAAGCATGTAATCGCGGCCCAGCCTGCTATCTCTGAGGACGCTACCACAAAAGTGGTGCACTGATGGGCTGAGAACTGACCCCTGCTCTTTCTACATGCTTGGACAAGCCGGAGGTCCCCGTGATGTCACGGTGTTTGCATCACGCATGACAGGGCCTTATATCTCATCCGGGGGCTAAACGATCCCATCGGCTACAAGGGTGCTCATTAAAAGATATATCCATTTCATTCACATCTTCCTTGTGAATCTGGACAGCTGAGGCTGCTGTAACCACAGCTGTGGCTGGCTTCCCCGTAATGGAACATGGCTAGCTTAAATTGTCTCTGTTACCTAGTAAATTTCAGAAGCTAATTAAGACCCGAGCCCTGCCAAATATTAGCTAATTAACCTCTTGACACAATTTGTTAAATCACAAGCACCACAGACAGTCATTTCAGCTTCACTGCTTGTATTTCTCTTGCAGTAGGTGACTCGAGCCCTCAGGTTAATCACACAATGTGACTCAACCCTATTTGTCATTTGATGGACTTTAGATTGCTGAACACAGTCAGACCATGAGTCATACATTTCAGTGCAAATATGTATTGAAATCACAATGCAACATACAGGACAAACATATTTCTGCCATATTGTGTATCTCTCTCTCTCTCTCTCTCTCTCTCTCTCTCTCTCTCTCTCTCTCTCTCTCTCTCTCATGCGAACACATACAGAATGCCCTCTCTTTTTTTCCCCAAATATTCATTAAAAGATTCCGCTGCATCCTTTTTGACTGGGTAAGTTCACAATTTATTGAATACTGCTTTGTTGAATACTACTTTTATTGAATACTACTTTGTTGGTATACACTTTCATGGGAGTGCAAAGATGGTGGTGTGCCTAATTGTGTGTGGTGGGCCGTTCTACCCCAAAATGCTTTTTCTATTTATCAGAGCATTAATTGCATGCTTATAGTTGTTATTTATAATTGCATGCTTATAGTTGTTATTTATAAGGAAGCAGATATGTAAAGGAAAGCATTGCCAGTGATATTAATGGTTGGATCCACAGAAAAGACCAATAAAGATTTCAGTGCAACCCAATGGGCAGTTGCTAAAATTACTAAACAAATACACATATACAGTAAACCCCCACCGTAACGCGGATCAGCAGTCCAGCGCAGATTTTTTCTGAGAACTGAACTAATCTTTTTTTCGCTGAAACCCCCATTCTAACGGAAGATATCTTCCACATTTTTTGGCTTTTGTGACGTCTGGGCCTCGTCCGCCATGCCCCCTCGTCCTCATGCTCGGTTGCTAAGCACCGCACCCAAACATAATCCAGCACAAGGACGAGGGGGTGTGGCAGACGAGGCCCGGACGTCACAACTTTTTTCAAGGCAATATATAATTTTTCATGCATTTTAGTGCTAAATTATTAAGAAACATAAAAAGTACTCATTTTGTAACATATATATTAATGTAAATTCAGCTACATTTCTATATAAAAACTAACTATAAATGTTTTGGTACTGACAAGAGAACACAAAGAAAGCACGTCTTGGGATGCTGAAATACCACTGTACACAGAGGCGGGAGGTTTGAAAGTAGCCAATCCGAGAACGTTATTCATTTCTCCTTGCTGCTGATTGGCTGCTGCCCTGTGACGCATGTGTAGCAGCTGCAGACCAGAATTTCCCCCATGGAGCGTCTCCAGTGTTCTCGTGTTTTTCTTTTTGTTCTTCTTAAAGCCCTGCATTTTTATTACAGTAAATTAAATGAATTTATTACTGTACTTACCTGTTTATACCAAAGAAAACGACAGCGCATACCAAACAAAATGCACATGCATGAATTACAGTACAGTCTATAAATGGGTAATATTACATTCTAGCACTGCAGGAGTTCAGTTTAAACTGTACAGTACAAATATGGGTTCACCTTTACATTTTCTTTAAGGGTAATGAGTTTAAAATGAAATTAAAGTGTTTTGGGAGCATATTTGGGGGCATATTTAGAGTTTACACTATAAAAAATAGGCATTTTTATGCATATTTTTTACCACAACAACGCGGTTTTTCACTATACACGAGTGCTCTTGGAACGTAACCCCCATGAAAAGCAGGGGGTTACTGTATATTGAAATACTTAATAACATAAGTTTGAATCATCCCACACCATGATGTTTTTTTGGATTAGACACACATAAGGCTGTTTTATCCAAGCTACTCTTCTTATCAAATTCTTGAACACTTCTTCACAGCTTGACCATCCATGTGCGGTTAGGAGGCCCCAGCATTACTGCAAATTACCATATGGAAAACTACTCTCATCTCTGAAAAAATGAGTTATACAGATCAACAGATTCATTACCAAATCACTTTAACTAAGGAGTAACAAATGTCTATTATTTTCTGACAGAATCCCACTGTCTTGTGCTGTTGTGCATTTTGAGTAAAGAGGTTTCTTGTTCTAATCTAAAACATTGCTTGTAGGAGTAAGTGGTGGCAGACAGAGCTGAAAAAGAAACACTGGAGGATGTTCATTAGGGAAGTGATGCAATTTGTTTACTTTCAAGACACAGCGAAAAAAGTGCCAGACAGATATGCAGACAGTGAAAGGTTTATTATCTAGTATGTCAAAGACCATGCTAGCTGTTACAGGAGTCCAGTAAAATGCATCATATGTTCCCTCTCTTCATTATGACAGTAAGCTATGGAGACACTCCTGCACATGCTGGTAAGTGAACCAGAACTCTATGTTTAATCCATCATGCTGACTGTCACCTGAGCTCTCTCCGGCACTTGGAACTACATGATATTTGAGAGTGCAGTCAAAGAAGGCAGGAAAAAAGAGAACCACACATCCATATCTGCTGAAACCTGTAATGCACTGAATTTGTTGGACTGAGAGGTGAGCATTATTTCTTAGGAATCAAATGTATTATTATATTAACAGTTTTGTATTTCAGTGCATTTCATTGATCTTGAAATGATGTACACATTCAAATGAAGTAAACTCAGTGTAATAATTTTGTTCAAAAGACAGTGGATGTAGACAACCCACATTCAACATTCATAAATGCCCCACATTCAGCATTCATTAATATGACTGCAAGTGATTAATATACAGTCACTTGCAGTCACATCAAAAGACAATTTTATTGATACTGAAAATAAGTGCACATCTTCTGCCCAGAGAACACACTTTAATATGACCTTTTTCTGCAAAATTTCAGTGCGCAAATCCTTATTTAGACCACTTTTAGAACATAGTACTAGACAGATAATGTGTCAGATTAAATACTGAATCATATGCGATTTTGAAGGGTTGGAGGGAACAAACTGACTGACCAAAGTGAAAACTATCTATTTGGAGAGGAACCTGTAACTCTAAAGAAAGGGTGATGAACTTTAGACAGAGACTACTGTGCTTCATGGCATAGCCACGAACCCACTGTATACAGCAGACAGAAGAAAAAATAACAGTACATGTGTCATTCCACCGATTGGGTGCCATTTGCTTGTTGTAACTCTTCCAAACTGAATCTATGAATTTTTCAACTCTGAATCTAATAACACATATATTTAACTAAACATGTATTGGCCAATTTCAGGCAGCTTTATTTAATCTTTTACAAGGCTTTTAAGCTGAAGATGGTTACATTTTTCTCAGTCCTGTTACCAAAACTCATGTGACATTTAAAAAGCATGCTTAAAAGCATGTCAGCTAATTATTTTGAGGTTCCCTCAAGAAAGTGTTTATTTTAAAGAAATGCTTGAATACATGTTCAAATAATCGATATATGACTAAAAAAATCACTATATTTGCATGCACCTTGTATTTTTCTAAAAGATGCATAGCCATTTTTATCTTTTCAAGAAAACCAAAACCTGAAATTGATT
>JBBIGA010118067.1:0-10068 GCA_037576975.1 Alestes dentex | reverse complement strand
TCACACACTCACACACTCACACACTCATACACTCATACACTCATACACTCATACACTCATACACTCATACACTCATACACACTCACACAGAGAGCAGGCCATGCTTCAGCAGCCTGAGGTCAGAAGTCAAACAGAAGATAATGTTCAGTTTTGCTGCCACAGTAACTGGCAGTGAGGGCTCAAGGTCCACAAGTGGCATCAGGGTGTAGGAGTGTGTAGGAGTGTGTGAGTGTGTAGGAGTGTGTGCGTGCATGTGTGTGTGTGTGTGCGTGCATGTGTGTGTGTGAGAGAGAGAGAGAGAGAGAGAGAGAGAGGTGAGAGAAAGAGAGTGAAAGACAATAGGAGACACTTCAGAGTACAGCAGATCTCCTCTGGTCCATTCAGTTCCATTCGGTTCCATTCAGATACATGTGGGCCCTTGAGGACCCCTTTAAAAATTGCACCATTCCTCTCTGTTTCCTTCTGTCTCTCTCTTATAATGACGACTCCACCTCTCTGGCGATAACCACGTCGGCCCTGGCGGCGCCCTGCTCCTCGTCCTGCTGCCTGGCCGTGTTCTCCAGGGACTCGGTGATGACCTCCAGCATGGCTGCGGTGGAGGCGGCGGCGGCGCTTCCCCCGGCGACGGCCTTCTGCCCGGGGGTCCCGGGGGCCCCGGCCGCTTTGGGGCCGTCGGCAGAGCCGCAGCAGAACTTGGGGGCGCACTGCGTCCTGCAGGACAGCTCGCAGAGGGAGGCGCGCGACTCGGAGTTGACGGTGACGAACTCGGGCTGGATGGTGGTGGCGTGGATCCCCTCGTCGTGGAAGAAGGCCTTGATCCGCTTCGCCACGTCCATGTACGAGGCCGGGTCGTGGCACTTGATGTGCGCGGTGGCGATGATGCGGCTGCCGGCCAGCTGCCAGATGTGCAGCTCGTGGACGGCCAGCACGCCCTCCAGCTCGCGCAGCCGCAGGTTCAGGCTGTGCATGTCGATCTGCTTGGGGACGGTCTGCAGCAGGATCAGCGCCGACTCCTTCAGCAGGGGGTACGTGGTGTACAGCAGGATGCAGACCATGATGACGCAGAGCGTGGGGTCCAGGTACAGCACCCAGCACGGCCCCGCCGCCGACAGGGGCGCCTCCACGCCGCTGCCGTTGCCGTGCGGCCCGTCCTGCAGCTCCACCAGGCTGTGGTTGACGTGCTGGTGGTCGGTGCAGTGGCTGTCCACGCAGGGGTTGATGCAGGGCACCCCCGGCTCGCACGGCCGCCACACGAAGGTGAAGATGATGGCGTTGATGACCACGATGACGGAGCCCAGGGCGTCGCCCAGAACGTGCAGGAAGACGCCGCGCATGTTGAGCTGCGAGGCCGGATCGTGGCCGTGGTCCTGCTCCAGGTCGTCGTAGGGGGCGCTGCCGTTCAGCTGGACCGCGGTGCTCTCGCCGTGGGACCGGCCTGCGGGGGGACAGGACACTTCACTCTCACGAAGTAACACAGAACACTAGGGTGGGAGGACAGAACCGTGCTGACACTGAAAACAGATCAGGACCAAGTCTAACCACCGATTTCATTTATCGTAGATATGGAGTCATTTATTACAGATACTGAGTAATTTACAGTACTTAGTAGTTCATAGTAGATATTAAATCATTTCACGTCGACACTACATCATTTACAGTAGATACTGAGTCATTTCTATTAAATATGGAATATTTTATAATAGGCACTGAATAATCCATAGTAGCTTCATATCAAACAATTCATAATAGACTCCGAGTAAAACCTAGTAGAAACAAAATAATTTAAAGTAGATACCGTGTAATTCATGGTAGATATCGAGGAGTTCATACTGAATACACAATCTTTTGCACCATTAAAAGTTCCGAAACAAGGCTTAAACTAATTTATGCTCTTTTATTTTAATAGTTTAGTCTTGACACGCATTTTTCCATGAAGAAAATACGCAGGTAAACTGATCTGCTGCCTCGGGCGGGACCTCGGAGCCACGTGAGGCTTCCCTCGGGTGTGAGGGACCATAAAAGATAAAGTAAGAGGAGGTTAATTATTTATTGATTATGATGCTTGGCTCGGGTTCAATATCAGTGAAGTGAGATTCCAGAGAGGAGCCGGATTTAACAGGACGGCGGAACCTCTCTGCGCGGAGGATTCTGATCAACAAAACCCCAGAAAGACGGAGATCAGATCCAGTTCTCTGAACTTCGGACCGTCTTTATTCTCCGTCGTGTAGCTTTGAGCCACATGAACGCTTTTCAGTCACATGACGTGAGCAGACTCTCCGTTTATAAAGATCTTCATATTTGAAGAAGTTCTTTACATTCTAACTTTATACTTTGTTCCAGTTTTTGCTTAAACATTCGAAAAAGGGACGTGAGACATAATTCAGAGGTGAAGACTGAAGGGCTTTGTGTGTTTTTTAAAATCCCATTCCTGTAAATGCAGTTTCTAAATGATGTTTTGTTGAAGTGAAAGTTAGTTCACGCTCTATAAAGAGACACTAAAATACGGCCTACTGCATAATTTACTGCACACCGTCGGTTCTTCAGTTTTATACACGCAAAATTGTGCAAAAGTCCTGAGACCCTGCAAATACCATCTATAAAGCACCAACTGGCACCTGATCCTGATCCCAAACTCAGTCACTACAGTCAAAGCTTCTCGATATAAAAACAGGATGAACTCTATCAGTCCTGGATCGACCCCAGAGCCCAGATCTCCACATTACTGCAGCAGCGTGGACCATCTGGACAGAGAACCAGCCCAGCACCAGAGAACAGCTTTGGAATGTCCTTCAAGAAGCCTGGAGAACTCTTCCTGAAGAACTTCCAGAAACGACAGGAGAGCTTGTCTGAGAGTTCAGGCTCTGTGTGTGTGTGTGTGTGTGTGTGTGTGTGTGTGTGTGTGTGTGTGTATGTGTGTGTGTGTATGTGTGAATGAGTGTGTATGTATGTGTTTGTGTGAATGTGAGTGTATGTATGAGTGTGTGTGAGAGAGAAGAGAGATCGAGAGAGAGGGATAGAGAAGGAGATAGAGAGGAGGTGGAGAGAGAGAGAAAGAGAGAAGAGATCGAGAGAGAAGGGAGAGAGAGGAGTGGGAGGGAGACAGGGTGCGGCGGAGCACTGCAGTGCAGATAAATGAATGCACCAGTGGTGGCTGAGTCAGCAGCCCCCTCCCTGTTTGCCCCTTCTTCCTGTACGGGACGCGCTACATACATGCGCAGAACACGCGCCGGAGCAGGGGCGACGTGGCTACAGCCTCCAGAAGGGTGTGTGTGACTCGAGATGGTAAAAACACGGACCACGGCTGGGAAAAACACGGAGGCTCACACCGTGTGACCTGATTTCAGCACGGCTGCACCCACGGAGATCACGTGACTCTCTGTTTACACTCCACACTCCAGCCTTCCCTTACATATTGCAGGGTTACAGTAATTAATCATTATGTCTTTTATTTTATGTTACTGTCCAGCTCTCTCCCCAGTTTATTCTTAAATAGAACGTCTTCTTATTCTGCTACTCATGTGTGTGAGACTCAAGCAGGTAAGAAATAAGACTTTGAGAATGGGGGTCTTTTCCCCATTAGGAGAATCACTCAGTCTCAAACGCTTTCTTATTGATTTCGCTCCCAACGAGCCGGTTTAGAGGACACTGTCAGCCTGGGAAATATATTAAGTCAGCTGCAATTGATAAATGGAGTGGCGCTCTGAGGGTCCAATACTGAGAAGATGGAAATGAATCAATGGGTTGGTGAGTCGTGGGTGGGGAGGGGGGTTATGTATGTCTATGTCCCTGCCAGATCAGCCTTTACTCCACCCACCCAACACAGCTGTGCTGTTTTCAGCCTGCTGTAGACTCCACCCACCTGTGCAGCATCAGCACCAGCAGAGAAAAAGCAGCATGGGGCAGTCTGCAGAGGATTGTGGGTAATGTATGCCTTTAGAGCACATGTTGCAGTGATACTGAGGCATGTGAGTCACTGAAGACATGCATGTGGATCCGTGTCTCTCTGTTTTCAGAGTCACGCTGGATCGCTGTTTATTTCAGTCTTGCTGTTTATAGACCTCATGCAATAAGAACAGGTTTAATACATGACAGCGCTGCAACTGCAAGCATCACTATTTCTCATGCACACTTATAAACAGTGGTTACCCTTACAATTACATTTACAGCATTTGGGAGACACTCTTAACCAGAGTGGCATACATCTGTGCTGCCTATAGATTGTTTTGAATAGAAAAGGCATCAGATTTGAAATATATTGGTGACAGGTTTTCTATTGCATCTTTGTGTCTGTGGGATGTGTTAATGGGGGCTGGGTGGTGGGGCGGGGAGGAGAATGGATGACTTACTGACTTGCAATTTGACTGACCTCATGTTTTTCCAGAATTGAAACATGACGCACACTTAGTGAGGGTGAGTGACCGTCAGAGAAGACATTTAATTTCTCCATCTCACACAGGAAAGTAGACAATAGATAAAAATGTTAGGGAGGGCTGTAGAGCACTGGCAGGGCCTGCTGTCTTCATGATTCTTGCAACGTCCAGAACTCATTTCAGTAAACTTGCATTTTAAAAAAAACAACAAAAACAGATTTTTTTCTTTTTATCCGGGTGTCACAGTGTTTCTGTGTGATGACGGCCCCACACAAAAATTCATCAATTTGACCAATTTTACTCTCCTAATAATCACAAAAGATCACACCATATCAGACTGAGCTTAGACAGCTATCTCCCCAGATGTCCTCTTTGAGCTGTCCGTCCGATCTGCTCCCAGCCCAGTCAGGACCACCCTGATTGTGAATTGTAAATAATAGATATTTATGTTCAGTATTTCCAACTCAAGGTCCTGTGGTGTACAGTGGTCACCGACTGTCTGGTCTGGAATGCAGCTTTGATGTCATGCGTGAATGACCGTTCACCAGTGAGAGCCGAGCTGAACAGAGGGTCACTCAGTTCCACACTCATTTCTCAGCAGAGGAGAGATTTGTCACTCATAGCTTAGAATTCAGCAGCAGCAACGGTCACCTGTCCATCATTTTGCACTCTGCTGGTCCTCCTAGGTAGGCGTACAGAGGAGGATAAACAGATGCCTCAAAGATTCAGATTAGACATTAATTGTCTTTGTGATTTTTGTGATTTCTGTTCTTATTTAACTTTATCTTAAATCCTACTTGTATTCTGCATTAGTTTTATGGTTAGTTTAATTGCTTATTTTTCTTTTTATTCTTATTTTATCTCACTAAAGCACACTGAATGACCCCTGTGTATGATAAGAGACATTTTCACTTGGTTTTAAAGATGAAGACATGGGCAATGACATGACCGCTCACCTTGAGGTTTTGCTTGGAAAACACCACACGATCCATTGATGGGTCCTAGGATTAGAAAGAATTTTTCTAATCCTATTGTTTGCTTTTTGGCTCAATATTTACCTCAATTTTTGCATTCCATTGCATTTTTTTACGCACTTAACAACACTACTACTAGAATACAGTATCTGTCATTATACTGTATTCACTCGAATGCTGTGACTGCTCTTGTCGACTGCAATGTATGTCTCATCCTATAAATTATTGTCCTTTTTTGCACTCTCTCTATGGTCCTGTCCTGTCTGCACTTGTGTAGTCTTGGGGTGTGACTGTTATTGTTCTTTGTGTTGGTCCATGATCCTGGAGGAATGTTGTTTCATTACTCTGTGTACTCTGTATATATGATTGGAATGACAAACACCTACTTGACATGACTAGTAGACTCGAAAGATATTTTGTTCACTTACGGAACGAACAAAGGAGAATTGTACAAATATGGAATTTATGAATAATTGTCTCAATGGTTACCTTCACTTTTTAGCATTTATTTGTGAATTCTTTCTTCTTGACCCCTGGGATGAATGTTATGTTCTGAAAGGCATAAATAAATAAATAAATACATACTTACCTACATACATACTTGAATAGGGAAGAAGGAGTTTTTCTCCACCATAGCAACAGGGACAGAGATTTGAAGACAGACCAAGGACAAAAGGTTTGTGAAAAAGGTTTAAATGTATGTGGGCTCTGGTTTACAGCATTGAGTATGATTTGTAAAAGTCTCTAGAGTAGGGCCAGGCCCTCAGAAATGATAAACGCTGCAAAGCCAAACCCTGGCTGTACAAGGGCTCCAGCTGGTGGTGTGATGGGACCTTATTTTCCATGAGAACTTTGATGTTTAGAAGTCAGACACGTCAAGCTTTCTTTTTTTTATCTATGATTAGTATGTGTTATTTAATGTAATTATACTAAACCTTTTAATTTCCATAATGGTATAAAAATGATCAAATGTTAAAACATCAAACACTCATGTATTAAACATTTGATTTATACGGAACCTAGTGTTTTTCTACAAACACTAAACACACACAATTCATGTGATCATCGCACATAAATGTATTTCACAGTTCTAATGCTACTGTGATGTTCATATACAATAAAGTAATCAACCATCCAAAATGCAAATCGCTCAGAATGGAACACATTTGTTCCAGGCTGAATATGAGAACATGCTGTCTGTTCCTTTAAAGCACCCAGCTTTTTAAAGGTTTATTCATGTGAAATTGGTCCTGCCTGAGGAAGGGCTTGACACCTGTTGTCCCAAATGTGGGCAGGGTTGCTATTATTGCTTGAATTGTTTCCAGCCCCCAGAAATCTTCAAAACCCGCCCGAAAGCACATGATAAATAATACAAGCCTATTTTAACTTTAATACTAAACAATACAAGATTTAATCAACAGATCAAAAATACACTATATGGTCAAAAGTATTGGGACACATCATTTTATCAGGGTTTGGGCTAGGACCCTTACTTCCAGCGAAGGTGTAATCTTAATTCTTCAGACAAGACATACCAAGACGTTTTGGACAACGGTACGCTTCCAACTTTGTGGACCCTGTTTGGGGAAGAACCCTTTCTATCCCAGCATGACTGTGCCCCAGTGCACAAAGCGAGCTCCATAAAGACATGGTTGGATGAGTTCAGTGTGGAAGAACTTGACTGGCCCACAGAGCCCTGACCTCAACCCCATCCAACACCTTTGGGAAGAACTGGAACGGAGATTGCGAGCCAGGTCTTCTCATCCAACATCACTGCCTGCCCTCATATATGCTCCACAGAATGAACGGACACAAATTCTCCACAGAAACTCCAAAATCTTGTGGAAAGCCTTCCAAGAAGAGTGCAAGCTGTTATAGCTATAAAGGGGGACCAACAGCATATTAAAGTCCATGTATTAGAATGCAATGTTTAAGTCCCTGCTGGTGTAATGGTCAGGCGTCCCAATACTTTTATCCATATCGTGTTCGCTGGGTGCAGCCTTGTCTTTGTTTGTGTGCAATTTTACGCGGTCGCTAGATGGCGCTATCGTTCTTTTAATTTAAGCAAAATTTTTCAGTTTTTAGACACGTGAGAAAAGTCTGGACATGGACAATTTCAAGAAAATTAAGGACATCAAATTATTTCATTTTATTTCATTTTTTTCATAAATTGCATAAACACAGTGTTTTCAAAGCTTTTTAATGCATTGTATATTAACTTTATAAACAAAAAAATGATTACAGCGCACATTGTTCACATTGCAATAATTGCACAATCATATTAATTGCTGTCTATCTGTTCCGGATTTTGCACGTGTAACTTTTGCATTTTGTACACCCAACTCTGTGCTGCTAGAATACAGTACTGTCAAAATACTGTGTTCATCCCGACTGCCGCCACTGCACTAAATGTTGTCTTGTCCAGATGTGATATTTTCACGCACACTCGTTCGTCCTCTCTACACTTGTGGTCTTTTGTGGTCCAACAGGTTTGAATAACTGATGTCCACCCACTAAACCAACCACTCCTTCCCACAAAAGTAGAGTCCATATACTGTATATAGCTATTGTGTATGTGGTGCTGTTTCTTCACTGTATTTCTGGGAGAAATATAAGCACAGATATAAGCGGCAGAAATTAATAGGCTAAAAGCTCCTGCTCAGTGAAGCTGCATCTCCCTTTAATCAAACTTTGATCACACAAGACTGCCAAACGAGGTCCATGACCACGTGTACCAGAGTGTAATCTAGCTTGGTAGGTTTCTTCGATCTGTGTTTTTGTTTATTAATATCAGGTTGTAAAACTGTTAACATTGTAACATTAACTAGACCGCATTAAAGGTAAACAGCGTTTAACAGCTTTTATGCTAACAGCTTTAAAACAAGCCCTTTTGGGGCATTGTACGTGTTTTTATGAAACCTTAAGCTTTACATGGTTTTCTTTAGTTGGTATGTGTGCCTACAGAAATGTACAGCATGTCATTTCATGTCAGGAAGACAGTGAAAGGCAGGATAGATAGTAAGAAGGACAGCTAATATTTAGCCTCCGTTAACAGTGGCTAGTCTGATGTGTAACATTAATTCTGGCGTAGTGTTATGTGGCCTGGTGTTACACAAAAACAACATGGAAAAGACAGCAGACAAGACATTATCACTGATTTAAACAGGAAAGCATTTAGGGGTTGTGCTAGTGTTTTGATACGCAGCGTGCCATTATTTTCACAGACATTTATAAGTAAATTGTTCAGTTTGTGAATGTGTTTGTTGGTTCATTGGAGAAACACAGTGATGAAATCAGTCCTCGGACACTAAAGTGATCAGAGTGATATTTCGGCTTTCTAATTCGATCAGAAAGTTGTGGTTTTGAATCCCAGGACTGCTAGTGCCACCACTGAGGCACCGTCCCCACACATTGCTCCCCGGGTGCTGTGTTCACACGGTGAATGGGTTAAATACAGAGGAAGAATTCCGTGCTGTTCACACTGTGTTGTGGTGTGTTTACAAATGACAAACGGTCACTTTACTTTGTATATCTTGTATATATTTTTACATGTAAACTTCAACTGATTCCTGTTCATCATTGAAACAAGTATCGAGAAAAACTAGGTAAAGCCCGGATGCTAGATTTTGTAACAACGTAGCCTGTCACATGCAGTAGTATTGTATAAAACTGGATTAGGTATGAGATTACCTGCCGTGACTGTCCCTAGTTGCCCACATGGGTAGAGTTGCCCGCACTACAGTTACTTTTGTGGATGAATGACTCAAGTAGAAGTAAAAGTACCTTTCCCAAATCAGCTTAAGTAAAGGTACATAACTATCCAGCTTCTCTCAGCTGAAGAAGTGTAGTTTGTTAGGTGTTGTTCTTATTTAGTGGACTTTTCATCTGAAATAAATGAGAAACCTCAGAAGTGTAACAAAGCAGTGCAGATTCTCTTACCAGTATAACAGAACAAAATTAAAAGAGCATGAGGAAAAACATTACATATAAGAAAAACATTACAAAGTATATTAATTTCCTCAGAAATATAGTCGATTTGAAGTGCACGTATTATGACTTGAGAAAGCACAAACAAAGGAAAGCACAGAAATCTTCAAGGTTCAAGGTTTACTTCAAATCTGTTTCACTGTCTTGGAAAATCTGTATGTTGTAAACGTACCTCTGTTATTATCTATGATCTTATTAAAAGTACAACAGCATTTCAGAAGAGTACATCATATTCAGAATCAGAAGAATACAAATTTAAAAACTGTTCAGATGAGCAGTGTTTTTTCCACATATACTTAACATAAATATACTGAACACTACATAAAACCAAAAAGAATAGACATAAATTGCATTATGCAGTAAATGGTGAATTTATGTACAGTATATCAGTGTGTTACTTGTGGAAGCCCAGTATTACTTGTATTTTCCATCAGAAACCTGTTTTGACTCAATCAGTCCTTCTTTAAATTAAATCAGGAGCTGCTGATGGAGTTTCACAAACAGCTGGAGGCATCGAGGAGAAATCTGGTACCGAACCTGTGTTCTCCTCACCAGCTCACATAATATCTACTACTTTTTTACAAACAAAACAAATCCTGATACTTTTTATTGCTTTCTTGTTTGTGTGCTTTTATTCTAATATTACCTTTGCTGGCAGAAAGACACTTCATCACATGCTGAGAAAAATGGTTTAAACAATTTGTGTAAGTGTCTAAGACATTTGCAGTATATATATA
>JBBIGA010118066.1:0-10070 GCA_037576975.1 Alestes dentex | reverse complement strand
AATTATTCAAGTTCTGTAAACGCTGCATCATTTCTCTTATTTTGATGTTTTGTCATTTACTTTAAAATGATGCTTTACAGAACAATATTTTTATTTGGAAATATTGTATTGACAATACAGAAATATTGTCAGCAGTTCTTAAAAACTAAGGCAAAGCTGTTCAGTTCAATACTTGCAGCTATGAAAGATATAACCTGAGAAACTGAACATTTTTGCAGTTCTCTCTATTTATCCGGATCTGGATGTGTCTATATTTATCTGTGTCTATCTGTGTATCTACACACACACAAATAACTCCAGTTTCTCTGTTGTACCTCTCTGAGTAGACGAATCCGGTCATCCAGTTCCTTGGTGCTGGCTGCTGATTGGCTGCCAGACCGCATGAACTCCGCCCTCAAAGCCTGCACCTCCACCTGGGACTGCTGCAGCGCCCGCCGTAACTCCGCCCCCTCCCGCCGCAGCTCCTAAAAGGTGTTATTAAATCGAAATATTAAACCTATTATAATTTATTTGAGTAAAAGGAGTTTACTGAGCGGGCGGCACGGTGGCGCAGGGGTTAGCGCTGTTGCCTCCCGGGTCGGGCGCAGGGTCTTCTGTGTGGAGTTTGCATGTTCTCCCCGTGACCGGGAGCTCCGGTTTCCTCCCACCGCCAAAAACATGCGTACATTGGGGATAGGTCGATTGAGCACACTAAATTGCCCCTAGGTGTGAATGTGAGAGTGAATGGTTGTCTGTCTCTGTATGTGGCCCTGCAACGTGCTGGCGACTGTCCAGGGTGTACCCCGCCTTCGCTCGTAGCAACTGGGATAGGCTCCAATCCCCCCCGACCCCGAGTACGGGATAAAGGGGTAGAAAATGGATGGATGGAGTTTACTGAGCTGCTTGAAGGGGTTCAGCTGCGGAGCTGTCCGTTAAACTGGAACGTGTGTGTTGAATGAAGAGTGTGTGCTTCACTTACAATATTCTCAGCTCGGTGTTTCTGCGCTGCCTCAACGTTCTCCTCCAGATCACTGCAGAGCTTCCTCAGAGCTTTCTCATCCTAAACACACACACACTTTACAAACTTGATATCCACTTGACGTGAGGCAGAAACGTGTCCCGCCTTCAGTGACGGTGTGAAGGTGGAACCGGTCCGGAGTTCCGGTACTGACCTGGGTTTTCTGCTGCAGCACCTGTGCATCCCTCTCTACCTGCGCCTTCAGCCGGTCCACCTGCTGCCTCAGCTCCGCCTCCTGCACCCTGTGCAGCTCAGACTCCGCCTGCAGCGCCTCCTGCAGGCCACAGCTACCGCAGCAGGACAGACAGAGCTCAGATCACAGCTTCTCTACTGAACTGAATATTCACCAACACGCTGGACAACGACTGATCATTCACACTCTACTGTGACCAATACAGACACTTATTTACTATAAATACTTAGTATAAAGTAAATAAAGACGTTACAAATTTCTTCTTGTTCCCTAAAGTAAAACGACATTCCGGCCAACTTTACAAACATGGCAAGTTATTATGGAATATGGAATATAAAGTAGCAAAATTTATATAGTAATTAAAATAAAGATAATAATTAGGGATGCAGCAAAGCATGGGTTTTTAATCACACTGTTAGTTCCACACTGGCATCAGATACTATAATTCACAACTTTCATCTCAAATACTGTTCTTTTATAATGATGTACAGCATTAAACTGTAAAATAAACTGAGAATGGAAACATTAGAATTAATGTGAATCACATTTCATTAAATTTCAATAATAAAATCAATACAACCACAACAAAGCAAATTCAATATATTAGTACAGCTCCAACATCATTATTTTAGTTCTCATAATACAATAAACCTCTGAAACATTGTGCACTTTTACAATGTAACACAGTTGCAGAGGCCGTGTGTGTGAGTGTGTGTGTGTGTGTTGAGGCCATGTGTGTGTGTATGAAGTGGTTGAAGTGAATCTGTTCTCACAGGCTGAGCTCCAGGCGGCTCCGTTCTGAGTCTGTACGCTGATTCAGCTGCTCAATGGCTGCCTGGAGTTCCGACACGCCGTCACCAAGACTCGCCACCAGCTCCACCAGCGTCGGGCTGCGGCTGTCCTCTGAACACACACACACACACACACGTCCAGAATTACACACAACTCGACCACTAACAACGCCAACAAGGTGTGACATGACATAACAATTAACCAACATTAGCGCTAAAAATTGGTCCAGATTTATTTCAGATGAGTTAACAGCTACAGAAACAATATCAAGTTTCCTTATGTTGTCTAAAAGCTTTTATTTTCTGACAGAAGTCAAACTGGGAGATTCTGGCTCGGTTTCCCAGACAGGGATTAAGCCTAGACCTGGACTACCCTTTCTTTTTCAATGAAAAATCTCCATTCACAGCATTACATAATCCATGACTAGGCTTAATCCCTGTCCAGGCAACCCATCCATGGTGTTCCAGAGAGGAAAGGTAGATCCAGTGGGGCGTAACAGTCATAATCATGACGACAAGTTGGTCAATTATCCAAACCCTGTTAGCCTGGGACAAGGTGGCTGTGATAAGTCACAAATCATTTGACAAAGTGAGAACTGTTGGACTAATCTAGAAACACAGACATCCCCTAAAGATACAAGGAGCCTAGATAATGGAGTTCCAACCACTCAGCATTCAGCACCACCAGTATACTGATCACTGCCTGATCATCTGGAATCATCTGCTCCTGGGTCTTCACTGGTTCAGGACTTCAGTTAGATGCACTTTGTTGAATGCTTGAATGATTCATACGTAGGTCACTGTGTGTCTTAACCAACAAAAACATTCCTCTGAAACCGGTCAGGCTCAGGGACTGGACTGGAAATGAGAGACTTTGAAAGTCCTTCAGGAAGCCTGGAGAACTGTTCCTCAAGACCACATTAACATACAAGAAAGTCTGGAAGCAAATTCGAAGAACTGAAGGAGGGGTTCAAGACTTTTGCACAATGCTGGCTTGGTGTCAACAAAACAGTGAAATTCTAATTAAAGCAGGTATAAATCAGGCACTATCATTATAGTGGTATTGAAGTAAAGTGCATTAAACGCTTTATAATCACAAATAATCACACCAGCACATTATTCAATTATTAATACATTATTCAATTATTAAAATAATACAGTGACCGCCCAAATTTTTATAAACAGTATGTTCTTTGTGAAGTGTTAAACCAACACAAACATATTATAACCAGCAGTGTATGAGGGCAACTTGAAAACATCAATCACACTGAAGGGACTGATTTTGCATAACAAAAATAAATGCAATTCATATTTGCATTAAATATGGGATTATTATAGAATTTGATATTCAAATGAGCTTTTCCTTACAGAACGAAGGGAAAAGATTTACAAATATTACCTGCAGTCATCATCTTTAATCGTTTTCTGTTGGAAATAGCAAACAGAATTACAGTAGACATCCTAAGAGTGCCAAGAGAAAAGGCAGGACACGGCCCTTTAACTACATCAGTACTGGATCCTCAGGATACAGTGCATGTCTGTGTGTATGCATGCATTTATTTATGCTGTTTATTTATTATGGGGCGGTCCACTGTGGCCTGTCCCTGTATAATGTTCTGCAAATAAAATGTTTAATATTCATCGCTAGTTAAATATTAAGAACTTCTGACTGTATTTACATATTCAGCACTCTGTAAAAGCCTTGAGCACTTTGCAGCCTGTCAGTAAAACATTTGTTCACATTTCTTTCATTTAATCTCCTCAGTGTGACAAAGATCAGACAGTCTGAGAGAAAATAGGATTTTTACACCAACAATGACATTCAAAGTAAAATACGAAGAATTGAGTGCACAGGACTGTATTTTCCCATTATATTGTGAAGCAATAATAAAAAACATATATAAAATGTAAAGGTACCATCAGCTTGTTGTGATGCAGTTGGGGGAAAACGGGTGAATGCACTGCTTTCGCCTCCGATTCCCTCCACGAGACCGCCACCTTCTACAGGACACACTGCAGACCACACAGACAGAGACACACACACAGACACACACACACACACACACAGACACACACACACACAGACACACACACACACAGACACACACACACACAGACACACACATTTTAGGTCTTTGTGAGGATCAGTAATAGAAGCCACTGTTTGCTTTCCTCTCAGGCAGAAAGTAGTTGAGAACATTTTGCTGGTCCTCTAACCCAGAGGTCCCGGAACACCAGGCCATGGGCTGGTATCGGTACCCGAATCATTCAGTGTACAGAAAGACTGACAATCAATAAAATATTTTTATTCTGCGTCTGAAAGATCTTTTATTTTTTTTGGGAAAAAAAAAGCTCTCAGTGCATCAAAAAATTAGCCCACCAGTTAGCAAACAGGAGTAAAAAACAAACGCTCTGTTTTCAGCTGTATCTGCACCGGCCTGTGAAAATATTGTTTTAAATGAAACTGGTCCGTGGCGCAGAAAAGTTTGGGGGCCGCTGCTCTAAAGAATCAGAGGTCAGTGTCAGACCTGGCTCAGCTGGTGGCGCTGTGTCCTCCGCAGGTTCCTGGTTCAGGGCCTGCATGATGGAGCTGACGAAGGAGCCACAGGGGGGCCGCGCTGGCTGCTCCCGGTTCGGCTCGTCCTGACCCGGCGGCTCGGAGCCCTGAGGACACACGGGCACAGGACTTAACATAATTATTTCATTTCACTCCTACAGTTTAAATATGGAAGTGCACAGTACTTTCAAAAAAGTGGATTTTTCATGTTTTGAAGAATTTAAATCAGAAACTCTTATGTCGCTAAGAGCTGGACCCAGTTCTGCCCGCTGGAGAACCTGCAGGTGAGTGAGGGGGAGTGTGTGCGGACCTTGGCCGTCGCCCGGTGAGTGTCTGCGGTCAGACAGTGAACTCGGTGCTGCAGGAACGAAACGTCGAGTTTAGCCTCAGCCAACTGCTCCCCCTGCTCCAGCAGCATCGTCCGGGCTTTAACCTGAGTACGGACCAGCTCCTCCTGCAGGGAGTCCCTCTCAGCACTACACACACAGAGGGACACAGAGAGACACACACACAGACCCAGAGAGACACACATAGAGACACAGAGAGAGAGAGAGAGAGACACACACACATACACACACACACACACACACACACACACACACACACACACAGAAAGAGAGAGACACACGCGCACACACACACACACAATTAGAACAAGTGTGTTCGTCAGTGCTGTGTCCATTAAGGCCAGTTCAGTCCTTCACTACACAGAATCTGTTGTAATCTGTCCAACAGAATATTTGTAATATTTGCATTTTCATGTCACACAGCCTAACAGTGAACTTTAGAAGAGCATCAGAGAAAACAAAATCTAATTCAGAATGTTCCACTGACACCAGATGTGGTTGTTCAGGCAAGACATGTTTGGAGAGCAAAATTTAGCTTCTTCAGTTCCCAAATCCTAAATCCAATACCGTAAAAATCTCTCTCAAACTACATCCAGCTTTGGAGCCCAAACGTGTCTCAGCTGTCTGACCACACCTCAGGTCGGTGGAACAATCTGGACGTTTGAGTTCAACTGAACGCCACTGAAAAACGTTTAGTTGGATGTTGATGTGGACTGAAAGACTAATCTCTGAAGAAGCTGAACTGACTAAACCGGAGCTCTAAATTGCGTGCATCCTTGAATTTAGATTTTTGTGAGGACCAGCAAAAGGTACACACTTTTCATGTTTTCCTCTCAGGAATAAAAATGGTAAAAGTGAGGACATGTTTGCTGGTCCTAAATGAAACGAAAAAAAAAAAAAAAAAAAAAAAAAAAAAGAAACAACCTTTTGGTTACTGAAGTTAATCTTAGAGGTGCACCAGTCCAACCCAGACCAAAATCACTAAATCTGATAACAGAAAAAGCCTGAATGATCCCATAAATGCTGAAGTTCAGTGTCCTCTGTGTGTTAAAGAGACACGCGTAACAGTCGAGCAGCAGGGCTGCGTCCCAAACGGCTCCCTGCTCCCTACATAGTAAATACAGACTCCTGCACAAACAATGTAGAACACGTCCAACACAGAGATCGACTGTCTCTCTCTCTCTCTCACTGGAGACTCAGAAATGTGAGCAGAACTCCAATATGGACACACTGGGCCTATACTGGTGTAGAAACTGGAGTTTATAACTCACACAGCGCCCCCTAGAGTAATCAGGGAGGCATTTCAGATTCAGACAGATGTGTTAACAGAATAGTTGAGGAAAAGACAGGACTGGATTTCACCAGATACTTGAGGTTGTGGAATCTTGCCACATCTAGTGAGCGCGTGTGAGAGTGAGTGAGTGAGTGAGTGAGTGTGTGCGTGAATGTGTGAGAGGGAGTGAGTGGGAGGGAGTGTGTGTGTGTGTGTGTGTGTGTGTGTGTGTGTGTGCGTGTGTTAGTTACCGTAACTGCTCCAGGGTCACTCTGAGGTCCTCACACTGCAGGTTCCTCTCCCGAAGCCCCTGTAGGTGTGAGCGCAGCAGCCCCTCGCTCTCAGCCAGCTGTTCCCGGGTCACCTCATTCTCCGCCTGCAGGAACTGACAGAACACGGCAGGTTTCAATTAAAACACAGAGTCAAATTACCGCTTCACCCAAATACAGTCGATCAGACCAGACAGGCTTGATGTCTCGGTTTTAGCTCTGGAGCTACGAGGCTAATGCAGCTGAGAAGTAAAGCCAGCTTACCCTCCATTAGAGTGGTGGTAAATATGTATCTAAATTATCACACACTCTCCTAAAAGCATGTGGAGGTGTTCAGTAATCTCTGATAGACTCGCTTACGTGGTTTCTGAGACTGTACGATTAAAAAAAAAAAACCCAAAAAAATTTAGCTTTAAATTGTCTGTTGGTGTAAAAATACTATTTTCTGTCAGACTGTCTTATCTTTGGCGTGTTGCGGAGATTAAACTGGGAACAAATGTTTCGTGTGCACACACACACACACACACACACACACACACACACACACACACACACACACACACACACACACACACACACACACCGGGTGGCAGCCTACTGCTTCACTTGGTGAATGTGTTAAATGGGTTAAATGCAGACAAAGTTTCACACGGTGCGGTGCTGTCCAGTCAAGCGTGGCTATAAGGGGTCCACTTCACTTTACGGTTGTCTGTGAGCCTGCTTTAGATTACACAGGTGACTGGTGAACATTTTAAAGGATTGAAACCCCAGGTGTTTCTTCAGTGTGTGAATGTGGTCTGGTTCTCACCTCGCTCATCTCTCGCGTGCAGGTCAGTTCGGACTGAATCTGAGTGAGGCGGCGGAGCTGCACACGCTGATCTTCCACCTCAGCCTGGAGCTCAGCCAGCAGAGCGTCCCTCTGGGATACAACCCACTCCAGCTCCTCCACACGCTGCTGGAACAGCTCCACCGAGACCTGCAGGCTGCAGGGACACAGAACAAACGCTTTCTGTGACACACCACACACACACACACACCCCCCACTCCAGCTTCTCCACACACAGCTCCACCGAGACCTGCAGGCTGCAGAACACCTGCTTACTGTCACACATACACACACACTTCACACACACACACACACACACACACACACACACACACACACACACACACACACACACACACACACACACACACACGGAACACCTCCACCAAGACCTGCAGGCTGCACTGTTACTGACAGTGAAACATTTCACACAAAGCCACTCTGAGTGTTCACATGCAGGACCGGTGGAGTTTAAAAACCCTGGTCAGACGTGTCTGTTTAGACTGGAGATGTGAATTTCAACCGAACACATTGTTCGACCGTCACCCGGAACTATTCACATGACCGTGGGAGACCGAGGTTTAAACTGTAACCGGAGCAGCGAGTCGTACCTGTCGGCTCTGCCTGTGGCTTCCTGGGTTTCGTGGAGTGAGCGCTGCAATCTGGAATAAAGAAAATAATATTAATAAATAATACACAGACCAGCAGAGATGATGCAGCTAATGGAGCGTGAGGTCACACCAATAAACACGATACCTGCATGTCTAAATCTCACACTCACCTCAAAACGTGTCTCATTAGATAATCTCTTATAGAGTGGGGGGTCTGTATAATACAACCCTGATATAGTGCATTTAAAAGGGCTTTAATAGTAACTGAGTCTAACGCTGCTGTTACTTGGGAAACTTGGTATTTATTATAACTGACTCTAATCTTGTTATTTAGTATAATTGATTCACATATAATAATCTAACTGAATCATTTTTGACAGGACAACATTAATGCAGTTAAATCTCCACCTTCATATTTGGCATACACCCAAGAACCAATATTTTATTATTTCATTATTAAAATGTGTAACATGTATGAAGCCCAATGCTAGACCGATACGTAGTCACGTGTTTGTACTTAGATCTTGATGAGCACCACTAAAACATCCAATTCAGGTCAAAATAGCAACATTCAGACTGCAGAAAGTCTGTCCTGCTTAGTTCAGATCTGATAGATCAGATTTAAGCTGCACTCTGGACAGTCTCAGAGATTACAGAATGCAGCTAGCTCCATGCAAAGTGACAGGCTATAAACCTTCATCACTTGTTAGCTACATTAGCTCTTGTAGCTCCAGAGCTAAACCAAAAAAGTAAACTTTGGGGTAACGGTTTTCTCTCTTTTCAAACTATTGCTTTAATGTCTACACCCGCACCGAATTTATATCTGTGTGGTTCGTTAAAGACTGAAAACGGGCAAGGATCTATCAAAAGTACTTAAAAAACACAAAAACAAACCATACAAAAGTATCAAAGGGTCCCAAATCTGTGATTCAATACTGGATTCATGTCTAACGTGCTTAAGTGGAATAACCTGTCACATCAAAAACATACAAAAAACAGTGAACTCAAAATCATTACAGGATTACAGTCTTTATCCTATAATTAACGTGTGCCTGGAGGAACGTCCTCTCTCACACACATGAACAGCGCACAGGGAATGGCTCATGTGTGTGGGAAGGGGGGTGTGTGTGTGTCTGTGTCGTACTTGCTGGTCTCCGAGGCCAGGGTCTGCTCCAGGAAGGTGTAGGAGGCCAGCGTGGACGAGACCGTGGCTGAAAGTTCTGTACTTTTTCTCTGCAGGTGAGAACGCTCCTCCTCCACCTCACCCAGCTGCTCACGGAGCACAGACATCTCTGTCAAGAACACACACACACACACACACACAAACACACAAACATACACACAAACACACACACACACACAAACATACACACACACAAACATACACACACACATATATACACAGACAAAAAACACACACGCACACACAAACATACACACAAAAACACACACGCACACATGCGTGCACACACACACAAACATATTTACACATAAAAACACACACACACAAACACACACACATCTGTTTACCTCGGAAGCAGAAGTTGAACTTTACAGTGGAGGGGAATGGCCAAAATCTGTCATGCCTCTGACAAATGCAGGCCAATTTCAGTGTGTTACACTTTGTTAAGGCTCGCTGCTTCCATAAAATGTGAGACTACAGCTGCGTTTACGGGCCTACGGGGAGAGAGCGGAGCGTCGCCGCGCTCCACGCCTGCCGTCCCCTCGCTCACCTCTCCGGCGCCTCGCTGAGACACTCAGAGCAGCTCCGCAGCGCTGCTTTATTACAGCCCGAACGTGGAGCAGTACAGTTCACTCTACTGACAAAAATCCTGTAGTCAGGATTTCAGACATACTGTACATATTTTAGAACATATCCCAAAATTTTAAACTGGCCCACCAATATAACTGAGCTATTCAGACACATTATACATTTACATTATACACACACACACACACACACACACACATACACAAACATATAAGGTAAGAAAAGATAAAGCTTTATTGGGTAAGAGCAGCAAGACAACAGAATAAAAATTATACAACACAACAGCACAGTATAAAAGTACACTATACAAATAATACAATAATATATAGACATTTGTGTTTATGCAAAAAAAAATATATATATGTATATTTAAACCTATATAAATATATGTATGTATGTACACACTGAATATTTTTATGTATATATGTCCATTGG
>JBBIGA010118065.1:0-10072 GCA_037576975.1 Alestes dentex | reverse complement strand
AGAGAGAGGGCGAGAGAGACAGAGAGAGAGAGAACGAGAGAGAGGAGAGAGAGAGGGCGAGAGAGGGTGAGAGAGACAGAGAGAGAGAGAGAACGAGAGAGAGAGAGAGAGAGAGAGGGCGAGAGAGAGAGAGAGAGAGAGTGAGAGAGAAAGAGAGAGAGAGAGAGAGAGAGAGAGAAAGAGAGAGAGAGAGAGAGAGAGAGAAAGTTTGTGTGTGCCAGTTGTAGGGGGTAGGTGCTGAGTGGATGAGTGTGTACGGATGTGTCCCGCTTCAGGCCACTGGCAGGCCGTTTTTCACACTGACTCATATTTTAACTGCGTCACACGGCGAGACCAGAATAAGCACTTATGGATGATTATTTTTAAGGATATCCTTTTTTGCTGGAGGTTATTTTCTGAGCTCGTTTGCCACAGATGGCCAAATCTAATAACTGTGAATTAAAACCAGACAGGCTAATATCTGGTAACCCTGAGGCCCAAACACAATCATGCCTCTATGTGTGTGTGGGTCTATTTCTGTGGGAGTATGAAATTTAATGTTCATTTGTCAGGGAGTAATAGTAAACATATTTTCAGGTTGAACATGTGTTTTTTTATTCTGAGGTCAAGATTGTATTTATTTTTGTAATCTTTTTTGGCTGCGTTGAAATGATCTACACAGAGCTTCATTTCTGCTTTACACAGATTTTTTTTTTGGCTCAGATAGAAATGATCTACACCTGCCAGAGAACAGAACAAACTGCAAAAATCTCAATCCACTGAATGCATTCGTTCTTCATAAATACAGGAGGTCCTCGAGTTATGAGACAGATCCGTTCCTACGACAGTGATGTAACCCAAATTTTGGTGTTAGACGAAACACACCGTTAGTCACTCACTTACAGATCCTAACACAGTAGTAAAATCATAATCTAGGACAGAAAAACACAACTAAGCCACAGAAAAAGGAAAAGCACATAAATATACTGTACTTTTAACTGTCCAACATGATGTTGGTAAGTGTACTGGGGGACGCCAGCTCCCTCACTCATACGCCACGTTACTGCATATTCTGCGTATTCTATGTATTCTTCCACCACACGCAACCAAACTGGTTCGCCCACGTAGTCCGTAAGTACGACGCTAACAGCATACGCTGAAACACTCACGTTTCAAGTTTTAAACGTTTTTGAGTGCTGTAAACTCGAAATGTCATAAGTCGAGACTGGTGTAACCCGAGGACCCCCTGTAAAGCCAAGCCATTTGATGGTTGATGTGTCTACAGTACAAGCCCCACCCTTCACTGCCCATTTTACTCTGATAGGAAACACCCTGGTAAGATGGTAAATGAGGGGCATGTCGGCAATGTAATTTTACACCGGTGGCCTGGTGGTTAGGGAGTTGCCTCTGCGATCAGAAGGCCGTGGGTTCGAATCCCAGGACTTGGGCAAGGTACCCTCCCCTCACACTGCTCCCCTGGCGCCATTATCAACTGCACACTGCTGGTGAAACTATTGTTACCCATTATCAATATTACCTTCAAAAAGAAGACATGTGGAGGCTCACGGGCGGTTTTGAACAGTAAATAAAAAGGCTACATTTGTTTTGTAGACATCATGACCCCTGGTTTCTAACACTAAAACACTGAAACAACAACTTTCTGAAACAATGACTGTTTCAAAACGACCATTCATTTAAGTGGAAATTTTGAAAAATCTGCCAAATTTTCCTTTAAGTTGCAAGAATCTGTTTGGTTTTTTTTTGTTTTTTTTACAGTTGTGCTTTTTTTTTTTTACAGTATTTTTGTACTGCCACATAACGATAAAAAGAACTGTGTCGTATGCAAAACAGCAAAATTGTTTACTTGAGTCATTTAGCCTGAAGTGGTGCACGAGGGCCAAGTAAACACCATCGATTCTACAAACTCATGGCCTTGTTTAGTGACAGAGAATTCAGCAAACAGCTCAGCTCAACAGCAGTGATTGCATTGATTTGGTTTTTAGACTGAGCTTGATTGCTAGTGAGTAACAACCCTCAAAAAATGTTATAGTATCTGAATAGTGGCGATAGCATGTTCACTTAAAGCTTTGCAGCATTTAGAACACATTTCAGTTCCAGTGCTGGTGGGGGGTACTAGACATACTAAGAACTTCCTCTGCAGTTCTATAGGGAAACTCATCACTCCAGGATTTTTTGGAACAAAAATGGACAAAAGTAAATGATGCTTTTTAATGAGCTGCGGCATTATTACAGAACCCAGTTGTCATAAGGTGGTCACAGGTGTGCGTATATCCTGCGCAGCCAATCAGATTTTTGGATTGGAACTGGACGGTTATTATGTAATCGGTTACACTATGGATAAAAGTATTGGGACACACCTGTTTTTCAGGTTTTGGGCTAGACCCCTTACCTCCAGTGAAGGGCAATCTTAATGATTCAGCATAGCAAGACATTTTGGACAACGCCATGCTTCCAACCTTGTGGACACAGTTTGGGGAAGAACCTTTTCTGTTCAAGCATGACTGTGCCTGGATGAGTTCGGTGTGGAAGAACTTGACTGGTCCACACAGAGCCCTGACCTCAACCCCAGCCAACACCTTTGGGATGAACTGGAACGGAGATTGTGAGCCAGACCTTCACATCCAACATCAGTGTCTGACAGAATGAATGAGCACAAATTCCCACAGAAACTCCAAAATCTTGTGGAAAAACCTTCAAAGAAGACTTGAAGCTGTTATAGCTGCAAAGGGGGACCTACTCCATTTTAAAGTCTATGTGTTTAAATGCAATGTCATTAAAGTACCAGTTGGTGTAATGGTCAGGCATCCCAATACAGTTGTCCATATTGTGCATTTACTGAAGTTGGACTTAGCTACATGTACTTATAATGAGGTCTCAGAAATGGAATGCAAACCAAATGATTATAGAATATTTGCGTTCTTGCATTCCAACCCAAACATAATGTTTCTGGTCTGAGCAGCATTAAAACTGGTCACTACTGTTTCTTTTTTCAATCGGCTGTACGTTGCTTTCATTAGTAGTTTCGGAAAGCTATTAGACAGAGTGCTTGCTCTTTAACATAGTAAGGCATTTCTTTAACGTGATAAGTCATATGACGAGAAAGCTCTTATAGTTAGTTCAGTTTATCTCGACTCATCCAAGAACTGTGTAGTGATGGTGGTCAAAAACGCTGAAAGTGCTAATGCAGTTACAAAACCCTTCAGTGGACATTTACAGTCATCTCTTGAGATGCTGCAAAGTGTGTGTAAATTGATCCATTGAATGAAAGCATGCCAGACATGCTGTTGACCAAAAGACATTAGGGAGAGATAAGAAATAAGGGATAATATAATAGAGATTTGTGTTACATTGTGGCTTCACAGAATGAAAAAAAAAAAAAAACATTACAAAATCTAAATTCCAACTAAACTAAACTACGTTCCACGATTTTATTAAGAAACTAAAATTACGTTCCACGATTTTATTAAGAAATGTTTTTTTTTTTTCCGGTTGAAATGTTGAAAGCAGTTGAAAATGAAAGAAAGCAGGGAATGTTTTCACAGGGAAATTGAATGGAAAACAGTACAAAAACAAACAAAAGTAACTTTCTACTGGTGACATCACAACTTTTGAGAGCAGCCGTGAGCGACGTTTGTTCATTTGAGCTAAAGGTGTTCCTGATGAGCGCTACTAAGCATTGACTGCTATGAAACAAGCCAGGCTGGCACTTTAGGCCGGTATTTTATAGCTGCTCATTATTTATCTGGCAATTCATCACCAGCTAATATCAAATTATAATGAAAGATCAATTAACGTAGCTTTTCTGAACTTGATCATTCAGTCCGATTAAACAGGACTGTACTCTGTTAACATTTATGAACACATTCCTTTTAGTGTAATCACTGTATAAAGACGGCATGAAAACGTGCTTCTTTATTTCTTATTAAAGACGATTTCCATGTTTTGAATTATTCTCTGTTTTTCATTTGACTTTAAACTGCAATTTCCTCCAGGATCAGTAAAGTTTTCTGATTCTGGTTCTGATATTCTTATAGTTGTCAGTTGGGTAGTTCTACACAATGACAGCGTGTCCTCTGGAGGAATGGAGCTCTCGTCCTGAAGGATGCGGCTCAGCTTACACTGGTGGAACAGAGCGACCGGAGGAAGAGGGATGTGGAGGAAATGACACATGAGTGACACTCATCACACACACAGCTTAAACCTGAGAGACAGATCAGCCATTAAGAGGGAGAGAGAGTAGACAGACTGAGAAAGCGGGCGAGGGAGGCGGGTAGACAGTGGGAGAGAGAGAAATTAATGAAATTTCGAAAAGCAGTGAGATGAGAGAATGCGGTAAACAGAAATGGATAGCGGGGTGGAAGAAGAGAGACAAAATGGAGAGACAGATTGGACATAGGGCATTGCTAATGTCTCTCTCTCTCTCTCTCTCTCTCTCGCTCTCTCTTGCTCTCTCTCTCTCTCTCAGTCCTGCTCAAAACAAGATCACAATCTTTTTCTTCACTCTGCTCTCTTAACAGCTAAATAATGCTGAAGAATAAGAATACATAATCTCTCTCTTTCTCTCTCTCTCTCTCAAAAACAAACAGACATATAATTGGCATCTTTAAAGTGGGCTCTGTTATTGAAGCCCCTAAAGTGCGGATGGCTAAAAGGCTTTAGCGTGTGTGTTTGTGTTTGTGAGCTGATTGATGGTTCGGCCACTTTAATGAGTTTTATGGGATTTTAGAGAATGTTTGACCCTCTCCGTATATTTACAAACGCTTCAGGTTTTGCAGAGCTCGCTAATGAGATCTGTTATTTCTCTTCTCGTTCGTTCTGTTTAGAAATCCTGTCTTTCAGCCGGCGCTGAGGGGCAGCCGCTCCAGACGTTGATCAAAATTTAATGTGGCTCGGCCAATGGGATATTGAGAAATAAAAATGCTCTCTCTCTCTCTCTTTCACTCTCTCTCTCACTCCCTCTTTCTCTCTCCAGTATAATATCAACTGTAACAAAGATAGTTGCAATGATAATGACAACAACGAATGCATAATTAATGACAACAGAGTCATAATGGTGTCAGAAATGGACCAACGTTTAAATTTGACCAACAATTCAAATTATTTATCGCAGGCTGTAGGCTGCCGGGGCATCTCTAATAACAACAGTAACACCGTTATAATCATAGTATTATCACATCAATTTGCTGTCCAAAGAAATCTACATGTTGATCTGTATTTTTCCAAAATATTTGAAAGCAGCAGCCAGCTCTTTACACTGTGAGAAACTTTCATAATGATTTTCACATGTATGTACAGTTGAACTGAAGAATCCTTAAGAATACTGTTAACTGTCTGAATACTGTTAATATATGTATGTTGCAATATTACTCATTCTGGAAGGTTTACACGCACTTCCCACTTTTGTGTTACACCGCTGTATTGCCTATTTATTATACCGTCACATTGCTATATTGTTTACTGTATTGTTTCTGTCATCCCATGCACTTTGCTCAATACTGCTAACTGCCTCCTGTGCAATAATCATACTTATGGTGCAACACTAATCATTCTGAAGGGTTTACATAGCACACCCTACTGTACTGTACTGTACTATACTACACCCTACTGTTCTATACTGTTGCATATCAACCCGATATCGCGACTTTTCGTGCAGCCATCACAATATACAATATAATCAAAATACGTGCTGCGATCACGCTTTAGGACTTTTGTGTTACATTGTGGCTTCACAGAATGAAAAAAAATAACATTACAAAATCTAAATTCCAACTAAACTAAACTACGTTCCACGATTTTATTAAGAAACTAAAATTACGTTCCACGATTTTATGGGTTAGGGTTAGGTTTAGAGTTGGGGTTAGGGTTAAGGTTAGGGTTAAGGTTAGGGTTAGGGTTAGGGTTAAGGTTAGGGTTAGGTTTAGGGTTGGGGTTAAGGTTAGGGTTAGGGTCAGGGTTAGGGTTAGGGTCAGGGTCAGGGTTGGGGTTAGAGTTAGGGTCAGGGTTAGGGTTAGGGTTAGGTTTAGGGTTGGGGTTAAGGTTAGGGTTAGGTTTAGGGTTAGGGTCAGGGTTAGGGTTAGAGCTAGGGTCAGGGTTAGGGTTAGAGTTAGGGTTGGGGTTAGGGAGATTCCCCATCTCACAGCATTTCAACCTGTTTCAACCGCTTTGCAAACAAAACGATAAGGAATCAACTCGTTATTCCCTCAGTAACCAGTTAGCACTGATACTGGAGATGTTACACAGTGTGCATTAAAATATAGGGTAGTGTCCTAACACTAAAAAAATCCCTAAATCGTGATTGCAGCACGTCTTTTGATTAAATTGTATACTGTGATGGCTTCACGAAAACTCGTGAGACCGAATTCTGCATGTACTACCATAACAGTTAGTATTTATTGCGTTGTCTATTCTCTCTGTTGACAGTTGTTATACAGCTCTGGAAAAAAAATGAGACCACTGTAATTTATTTTTAAATCAGCGTCTCTATGAGTGACAGCTGTTCCATGCCAGTGTCTGTTAAATTCCTACAGAAGCACCTCATTCTGCTCTGTGAGGTACTGATTAGTGATCACCTGAATCACATCTGATTTAATGAGGAAAAGTATAAAAATACTGCTGTAATCAACACTCTCCTCTCGCAACGTGACCAGCTGGATGGCAAAACACTGCTAGAAGTACATCAAAGGTAATTATTGCCATTTTGTTTAAGAGTGAACAAGAGATTCTGATTATTCAAGTTCTGTTAACACTGCATCATTTCTCTTCTTTTAATGTATTGTCATTTCCTTTAAAATTATGCTTTAAAGAACAATGTATTTTTTTTAATTAGGAGAGATATTGTCCGTAGTTCTTAATAACTAAGGCAAAACTGTTCAATTCAATGCTTGCACCTATGAGAGATGAAACCTGAGAAACTGAGCATTTTTGCCACGGTCTCTTGTTTTTTCCATGTTGCACCGCGGTTCATGGAGAAACGATGTCTGATCACACTATGTATGTGTATACAGCTGCTGATGACCACAAAGTAACCTCGAACTTTATGCTTTCAGTGATGATTTGTCTGTTCCTATTTATATGTGTTGTTGTAGTGGGGCAGTACTGGCACTCCAGGCAAAGCTTAATTTTACTGCCCCCAGCTTCTCCTCAGTCATGAATTTTAGGTTGAGGATGTAGGGCATGTTTGCCAAGAGTGGGGCACAAAATCTGCCACCCTAGGCAGCTGTCTAGTTCTCCTATACGGATGCGCCAGCGTCAGTAGTGTTGGACAGTGGAGGGTGTTGCCCTCTGTGCCTCGGGCAGTAACATGCTGATAAATATCCAGCAGTGAGCAGAGCTGTTTGTCCCTCTCTAAGAATAATTTTTCATTCTGTCTGAGTTTCTCCAGCAAATGTTTCCCCATGATGAAGTGCAGGGCTTTCTTGACCTCACCTGTCATACAGAAACCACATACTCTGCCCTCCCCAGCCAGCTAGAACTTTTCTACAGCCCTGTTCTACAGTCAGGCTGTTGTCACTGAGGCTGCACTTGGTCAGGATCTGCTTGTATTTCTGACAGTTGGTGGAATCCTCTGGTTTTACAGTTCGACAGCATTCCAGTTTACTTTGAGTTTTAATTTAATTTCCAAAATGTTTCAGATAATCACTTTCTCTGTGTTTGATGATCTGACCAGCGGTTTGGCTGCAGGCCACAGTCTCTGTCTCTGTCTCCGTCTCTGTCTCTCTCTCTCTCTCTGTCTCTCTCTCTCCTTCTCCTTTTTCTCTCTCCCTCGATGCCAAAGTGGGAACAGGCTGCCCTTTTTGTCAAGCAGTGGAGGATTGTTAATCTTTGGAGTGCAGTAGATTTATTGAGCTTTTTGAGGTAATGGAAGAATAATTTAGGGAAGTCTTTATGTATGATTGTGGAATAGGTGGTTCACCATGAGGATGATATTCTGTTTGTCAGTCTTTGTAAATGTCTTTGTTTTTCCTCTCATGTCATAATTCAATTCAGTTCACAAATTTACACCTCATTGTCAAAGCACTGCAACAGTTAACTATATCTATATATCTATCTATCTCTCTGTCTATCTATCTATATACATACACACACACATATATATATATATAAATAAATACATACATACATGTGTGTGTGTATATATATATATATACACACAGAGGGAGAGAGAGAGAGTGAAGTTTTCCCTTTCTCTCTCTCTCTCTCCCTCTCCTCTTTTCAGAGGGAAAGCCGACTCCTTATTAGGAAGGAATAACGGTGTTAAATGGAATTTAATGGCTGTTGCCGTAGGGCCGATACAGGACATCAACCTAACAAGATGTAGAATTAAACACGGCTTTATGAGGATCTCAGCCGGTCACACTGCTGCACACTTTGCAGAGAGAGAGGGAATGAAAGAGAGAAGGAGAGAGAGAGACAGAAAGAGGAGGAGAATGAGCACTTACAAATGGATGGACTGTGTGTGTGTGTGTGTGTGTGTGTGTGTGTGTGTGTGTGTGTGTGTGTGTGTGTGTGTGTGTTGAACAGCTCTACAGCTTATAATATAATACTGCTTTAATAATAACAATAATAAAAATGAAATAAGACTAATTTAAAATTGTTTTTCAGAGTGGGTCTGTGTTTTTACACGCAACCTGTACGTATTATATATATAGAACAAATATTTTCAAAAGCTGCAATAGTCACCTTTACCAAGTTGCAGTGGTTGCTAGGTGACCCTTTGCTAAACCCCTCCCCCAAATATTCACCGTCTAATTGTAGCTTAGCAACTGTAACTAGCCACCGACATCTCTGACAAGCGTTCAGAACTTTACAATACGTCATAACATTCCGTGTGGGGCACTTTAAATCAGACACCCCATTAAAATAATCATCATTTTATTTATTAAAATAGAAAAGGTTGAAAAAAAAAAAAACACTTACCCAACATCACCCAAAATCCTATGATTTTGGAAGACAGGAGATATTTCTTAAACAGAAGAAACAAGAGTGTGTGCATGTGTGCCACAGTCTGTGGCTTATCTCTCACTCCTTCTACCTTCCTTTCTGAACTTCTTTATACATCTCACTTTCCTCTCCTTCTCTGTCTCAAGCTCCAGGAACCCACACTGGCAGTGGGAGCTATGGCAACAAGACATTCCTCCACACACACACACACACACACACACACACACACACAGTGTTTAGAACATCAGATTTGTCCTGTTGTGTCTGCTACTTGGAACATTAAGAACAACAGAAAACAAAAACTTCTTGGAATGTGCTCCATCACATCAGCAATGGAGCCTAAAGCATCGCCACCATGAAAAACAAATCAAACTTCTCTCAGAGCCAAGTCAAATTCTTTACATCTTACTCAGTTCTTGGAACCAGAATAGGCTTGAATGAAAGACCAAATCAAGTCCCCACTTCGACACTGGAAAGGCCTAAAGTGGCAGAATGTTCTCAACATTCTGAAGAAAACCTTAACATGATTGTTTCTCCTTTACCATAAATACAGTTGAAGAGTTTGAAGAGTGAAGTTTTGTGTCTGAGCTTAAAGGTTATTGCAGCTACCAAGAAATAAAATGACTTCAATAGCACTGTGCTAATTGCGTGCTTTAAGGCTTTTGCACAGAGGGCCTGATGTATTCCTGTGATTTCTTCAGACGTCAATAAATTTATTTTAGCATGTGTATAACTGATGTTTAACGCTATGTCTGATTTCACTCACCCTATGTTTGACCAAGATGACCAGGTTGTGTCTCAGAAGTTCTGTCATGTGCTTCTGGCATTTCTGGCATTTCAAAAAGTAATTTAAACTAATCTTCACATGACAAATTAGCAAAACCTCATTGCTGAATGAAATCCCTGTCTAGCTTCAAAAACCTCAAGAAGACTCATCTGTTCAGAGGTCGTCTCCTCTCCAAATGCAATCTCCTTGCACTACTCTTACATAAATATTTAGCACTAATACTCTTCTCCGGTTCTCACACTTTTCTGAAACTTGAATGTGTCCTCATATTTGGAGACAAAGTTAGAGAGGCCAGACTGAGATGGTTTGGACATGTCCAGAGGAGAGACAATGATTACATAGGTA
>JBBIGA010118064.1:0-10072 GCA_037576975.1 Alestes dentex | reverse complement strand
TGTGTATGTATGGGTATGTGTGCTTTTTCACTTGTGATGTTAGCTCAAACCTTTTAGATAGTTAAACCACCTTTGGCCATAAAAAGATACACTTTGTTTTTTGAACAAAACTGACAAACTAAAAGAATAATGGCAAACTGACATCTGCTGAGTTCAAGATTTAAGCAAAACCTGCATTTTTGCTGAGAGTTATACTTCATGGAATTACTTCATGTTCACAATGATCTGTTTTCTTTCTTAATTGATGAGTAACGGTGCATATGAAGAGTGTACGTTTGTTTTTGATCATGGATTGATTCCTGCATGCTGTGTATTGAAGGTTCTCAGTAAAAAGCTTTTACTGTAATAGTGAACTAGTGGGGTAGGAGTGGATACCCTTGTGGCTAACCACTTAAATGGCTCTGCTGCTATACGGCTGTACAGAGCCGTGGGTGTGAACACTGGCTCAGGATGAGCCCCGTCCCACTGCAGCCTGGAGGATTTGATAGTTATTAAACACACTGATTACTCATCAGCGTTCATCCACATGCAGAGATCAACACAGGCTGGTAGAAATGGAGAGAGAGATAAAGCAAAGCAGAGTGAGGAAAATGAATGATTAGCGTGATACTTTGACAAAAGTTTTATTATGTGGTGGTCTTTAAAGACCTATTATCTTTGGTTTATCTAATCACATAATGTTTGTGGTGGTCTACCACAGATATTTTGAACATACAGTGTTGTGAAAAGGCTGAATTACACTATTTTTTCTGTGTGGAACAAGTGACTGTCTCCTTAGTTACTCAGTCAACCAAAATAACCAATTTTAGTCAGGAATTTGGATCAGTTAGACTAGATGCACTCACTCTTAATTGCTCACTCTTAATTCCCTTAAATTACACCTTTCAGCAAGGAATAGGCAGTAAGATCAACACACTTGGCCAAGATCAGTACAGCAACAGCGTATCTGGGAAGTCGCAGAAGAACCCAGACAGATTTCTAAGAAACTGCAGGCCTTGCTTCTTTCAGATTAGTTCAGTGTTAATGGCTCCATCATTAGAAAGTGAATGACAAAAAATGGTATCCATGGGAGAGTTGCAAGCTGCAAAGAATGTTTTTCTCAGCCAAAATAAGTCAATGTATTTTTTTTTCCTCGCATTGGGGACAGTCTCCCCGGCCCAACTTGGGGTTAAGGGTCTTGCTTAGGAACCCATTGGGGGTATGCTGAAGGTAGGATTCGAACCCATGACCTCTTGGTCCAGGGACAAGGGTCCTACCCACTAGACCACCTCCACCTCTCATATGCAGCTGTTTATGATACTTGATAGTCAGTGGAAATGGACAGAAGACCATTCCGTTTGTGGCAGAAGGGGATAACAAAGGGATATTCAGTGGTATTCATGTGGAAATGATAATTTTCCAGTGCGTTAAATCTGAAATGAAACAGGTTTGAAGTGAAAAGACTTCAGTATTAACCTATAATTAAGTATTTGTAGTTGATAATATTGAGGGTTTTTTTTCTAACTTTCTCCCCAATTTAGATATGTTCATTTCCACCCACTAGCTAGGACTCCCCAATCACACAATATCACCAACCGTTGGGAGGTGAAGGCTAATATGTTCTTCCTTAAAATCACATGAAGTTCTACCACTAACACAATATTATTGTAAAAGTTTAACACACTTGGAAGAGAACACTAACTGCCAGTTCTGTAACATTAGATAAAAGATGTGTAATGGGAGAGACATGTTACCAACTCGAGGAGATTAAGATTAATTGTGTTCTTCTGAACTCCTAGCCATGGAAGTCTGTGGCATCACTGGAGATCAAACTAGTGATGTAATGCTAGATTCAATTCTTAGTTGTGACTAATTAAATTTTGCGGTCTTTTGGTTTTCAGTGCTTGAGTTGCTTACAAAGATAATGATTTTCCTTTCTGGTCCGGATGTTTTCTTTAATTATTTATTAATTCTGGGGAATATTCCGGAGAATATTCATATGGTTGCCATATGAATATTCTCTCCATTCAGCAACAGCATTATGTATTGTTTCTTTTTTTTCCCCCTCAAATTTGCGATAGTGAAGCATAGGAAAGCACAAAAGGGCTCCTTTTAAAAATGTCAAAGAGACTGAGGGAGTGCATGGGGAGGTTGAAGAGAGTGCCTGATGTAGGGAAGTCTTGGTATGGAGGCATGAAGTATTTGCTGTACAATATCATAATCAGCACTAAAATATACAAAAACCCTAAGGCCTCCAAATTTACAGCACTTAACAGCTCAGTTTTTCAGTTTCTGCTCACTTGAAGCTTTTTCTTTAAGTTTTATGCTTGGTACCCTGGGCTTTCTTGGTCAGAGACATGGTGGCCTGTTCACTTGTACATACATGGCCCAGCCTCAGTATCTTTGCTTTTGACTTTATTTTCGAGCATTAATCCGTGATGAATTTAGCATGACAGCATGAAAAACGGGTTTTCCCCCAGTTTTCTCCACAGTATAATCAAGTTCCTTCTGCTGTCTAGCCACACAGTACTACTAAGCTGAGAAGGTGAATGCTTCCTCTAAGTCTTGAAGCAGCAACACATCATTTTGAACTATTACTTATATCCTGCCAATTTGCTGTCATCAGACAGCTCAGCATGGTTTGCGGAGGAAAAGTTACTACCATTATATCAGCTAAATGGCTCCCATGTTGGCTAGCTTTTTGGGGAGAGGGAAGACCTACCTAACAAGAGAGAGCAAGGAGAGATATGCTCTCTTGAACTCCAGGCCATGGATGGCTGTGGCATCACCAGGTATCGAACTTGCAATCAATTCGGAAGCCCAAGAAACATCTTTCAGTTCAGTTGTTAAATATTTGTTATATTTTATCTTTATGTTGTGCTTTTTACAACCAATGTCACAAAACAGCTTTGCAGAATCTAGGTCTGAACCCCCTAGTGAGCAACCTAACGGTGACTGGAAAAGCTCCCTAAGCTGGAAGAAGGAACCAAGACTCAGAAGGGGAACCCATCCTCCTCTGGTCGACTCAGCATGGGTGAAAGAGATAACTAACAATAGAAGTCCTTTGTGTACATACTTAATCACTGTTGAACAGCTACAAAGGACAGATTAACAGGAAAAGTTAATTGTGGAAAGCCTGACTAAATAGAATTTTAGCCAAGACTTAAAAACTGAGACTATAGATGTGGCCAATTAGACAGCCAGCACCATGAGATCTAAGTGAGCGTGGAGGTTGGTAGCAAGAGAAGTTCACTGAGGTATTTGGGTGTGAAGCCAGGGCTTTGTATATCAGTAGTAAAATTTTATAATCAATATGAAATTTCATTGAAAGGTAATGTAGTCTTGATAATATCAGACCAATGTTGTAAAATTTCCTGGATCGAGTTGAAGACTGCAGCTCCTGCATTCTGGACTAATTGAAGCTTTTTCGTATTGGAGCAGCCTGACAGCAGAGCATTACTGTAATCGAATCTGGATGTAATAAAGAAGTGCAGTAATTTTCTGCGTTATATAGAAATTGTGTGTTTCTTTGCTTGTCAATATTTCATAGTTGAGGAACAGTTATTTTAGTAATAGTACATATGCATGCTTCAAATGATAGATCTAAGTTGATGGTGACATAGTTTTTACAGTTGACACTGGAGAAGCCGAGGAGCCAGCAAGATCAAGCTTTAGTCCCGACAGTTTTTTTTTTTTACTGGCAGCTTGTGCGCCTAGAAGAAGATCCTCTGTTATGTGACATCCAGATAGAACCCTGCAGGATATTTTACCTGAGATTCTGAAATTATACTGAATATAAACCTGGGATTATTTTTTAGAGTGTCATGGTAAATGCTCTGCTGCAGTCAATAGTTATGCTGTAATTTTTTGAACGTTTTGCTTTAGGGCACATGTTTGATCGTTATACCAGGGAGCAAGCTTTTTCTGTTTGTTTTACATCTTAGAGGTGTGACATCATCTAATGTGGATTGAAGTGTGTTCTCTAAGCATTCAGTTAGGTTACCCAAGTCTGTTGGACCAGATAGAGAGCCAACAGGTGTTGATAAATCAGGGAGGTTTTCAATAAAGCTAAGAGGTGTGTGGATGTTAGTGTAAAACTAAGACAAAAGCAAGGTGATTAAAGTTTTGATGTGCACCTCTAACTCATCTCTGACACAAATAAAAACTGACACCTGTTATGAATAAAATTCTGCTATTACTAGTGACTGTGAAAGAGAATGAACTAAACATGCAGATTATGAAGTTTAACTAAACATCAGTCTGGGTCAGTAGTTTGATGATGTTGACAGATGAAAGTAGTTTTATAATGTTCACACGTGTGGGTTAACTAACGAGAATTTCACATTTTAGTGGCTAAAACAGAGAACAAACCATGCCAAAGAGTCCAGCGGTGGCAGCAGACAGGAACTGAAATTTTTTTTGTTATGATGACATTTTCTGGTGTAAATCCCCACATACTCCTTTTCCTCCAAGTGCGTGCTCACCTACTCAAAAGACAGCAAGGTGATAGGTGATGTGTGCCAGGCTGCACCTAGAGGAACTGGGCCTGGCAAGGCTGTATCTCTGTGGCCCACTGTTGCTTTAGGATCCCCTGTTATGAAAATTCCAATTACTATGCACTGGCTTCGGAAGGCCTGCGGTCATGAGACTGTGCACAGGCAGAGATGACGGCCACCAGCATGTCTGTTTTAGCAGTAAGCTCAAAGATTAGTTACAAAATCAAAATGCAGTATGTGGTGGGTAGGGTGGTCCTGATTTATCATTGCATGTTTACTATCTTTTATCCAAGATTGCATTTTGAATGTTTGATCAGTTTCAGACATAAAATTTTATAAACCTACTTTTTGCCATACTTTCTTTATAGTTCCTCTAAGAGAAACTTTGTAGGCAGCTTAGTATTTTACACACCATTTACACGAATAGAAACATCGCTATACATGATGCACATTGCATAGAATACCTATAATACACATGACTTTTCTAACATCATAGTCCCCCAGTTCCCCCCTCCCCATTCAGTTTGCTCAGGTTCAACAGGCTGTGAAGACGAAGAACACCTCATTGCGTTTAGCTCTTCCAGCAGATGTTGGAACCTGATGAACAAGGGATGTTCTGGGCAGGACTGAACAGTTTTAGCTTTCCTCAAAACGTATTTTTTAGCATGTAAGAAAGCTGAACCTTCTGTAATCCAGTCATTTTACCTGCTGACTTAACTGGGCTACTTTGTCTGTTTCATTCATGCTGAAATTTCTAAAACAGGTCACAATATACATGAAACATGCAAACATACATGAAGATGTGTAGCTATCCACCGGTTTTATTGCAGAACCTTTTATAACTGTTGGCCTAGGGCTACAAGATGACTTCTAAAATAAATATGTCCTTTGATTTGTTCATATTTAAGTAAAGGAAAGACACCACGACATAAAGTCCTGAACTTCAATTGTCATTATCCTGACTCCTAATAGACTAACAATCACTGTCATTTGCAAATGTTATGATGCATCTGTGTTCGCAGCTACTCCAGAACTCATTAGTATACAGAATATCTATTAAATTGTTTTTGGCCCTATATATTTGGCCCTACCTAGCGCTGATCAATAGGATGGCTGTCCTAACGATGCCATTAAACCTTAATGCTTTTTTTGTTATTTTAACATTATTTAAAATAATAAAATATATTTTTATAAAAATGAAAATAACAAACACATTCTGCAAGCAGGTATAAGTTTGGGGCATCTAAAGACCCAGTTACAGTTGTGCCCATAAGTTTACATACGCTGGCAGAAATGATGATTTCTTAACCATTTTTCAGAGAATATGAATGATAACACAAAAACTTTTCTTTCACTCAGGGTTAGTGTTCGGCTAAAGCCATTTATTGTCAACCAACTGTGTTTACTCTTTTTAAATCATAATCACAACACAAACATACCCAAATGACCCCGATCAAAAGTTTACATACTCCAGTTCTTAATACAGTGGATTTCCCCCTTTAACCTCAATGACAGCTTGAAGTCTTTTGTGGTAGTTGTGGAAGAGGCTCTTTATCTTCTCTAAAGCTGCCCGTTCTTCCTGGCAGAAAGCCTCAAGTTCCTGTAAATTCTTGGCCTGTCTTGCATGAACTGCACATTTGAGGTCTCCCCAAAGTGACTCGATGATATTGAGGTCAGGAGACTGAGATGGCCACTCCAGAACCTTCACTTTATTTTGCTGTGGCCAATGACAGGTCGACTTGGCCTTGTGTTTTGGATCATTATCATGTTGGGATGTCCAAGTACGTCCTGTGTGCAGCTTCCGGGCTGATGAGTGCAAATTTTCCTCCAGTATTTTTGATAACTTGCCATCAATTCTGGCCAAATTTCCTGTGTCTTTGCTCAAACATCCCCAGAACATCAGTGTACCTTTCATTATAGGCCTTGTTGACTCCTCTCCAAATGTAGTGTTTATGGTTGTGGCCAAAAAGTTCAATTTTAGTCTCATCACTCCAAATTACTTCGTGCCAGAAGGTTTGATGCGTGTCTCTGTGCTGTTATATTGTAAGCGGGATACTTTGTGGCAGTGGCTTAGTAATGGCTTTCTTCTGGCAACTCGACCATGCAGCCCATCTCTCTTCAAGTGCCTCTTTATTGTACATCTTGAAACAGTCACACCACATGTTTTCAGAGAGTCCTGTATTTCACCTGAAGTTATTTGTGGGTTGTTCTTTGCATCCCGAGCAATTTTCCTGGCAGTTGGGCTGAAATTTTAGTTGGTCTACCTGACTGTGGTTTGGTTTCAACAGAACCCCTAATTTTCCACATCTTAATTATGGTTTGAACACTGCTGATATTCCTTTGATATTTTTTTATATCCCTTTCCTGTTTTAAAGAGTTCAACTACCTTTTCCCGCAGATCCTTGGACAATTCTTTTGCTTTCCCCATGACGTAGAATCCAAAAAACGTCAGTGCAGCACTGGATGAAAGATGCAAGGGTCTGTCGAGTCCAGAAACACATTGACCTTTTATACACACAAACTAATTACAAGCAAACAGATAATAGGTGAAGATGGTTACCTTTAATAGCCATTCAAACCCGTTTGTGTCAAGTTGTGTGCATGTTTTCAGGCCAAATCACCGGGGTATGTAAACTTTTGATCAGGGTCATTTGGGTAGTTTGTGTTGTGATTATGATTTAAAAAGAGTAAACTCAGTTGTTTGACGACAAATGGCTTCAGCCAACCACTAACCATGAGTGGAAGAAAAGTTTTTGTGTTATCATTCATATTCTCTGAAAAATGGTTAAGAAATCATAAATTCTGCCAGCTTATGTAAACTTATGAGCACAACTGTATATGTGCTTGTGGACTGCTAGGTTCATTATCTGCTGCAGCAATGGTACAGTACATGTTTGCTCCTACATGGTACAATATCAATATGTGCAAAGTGGGACAAATGCCACATTTGACTGTGGCTCCGCCTCCAGCCTGGAACTTACTGCACCAGGTGCATGCTGTGCATTTCATTTAAACCCCTTTGTTCCTCCCTCTGTTTCGCCCCCCTGCTTCCTACTGGGATTGAGCCCGGACTGGAGCTTGTACTTATTTCGTAGACTCCTGTTCATTGAAGCTCTGCAGATGCGCACTGGTTGCAGGTTTGTCTCCGGAGCCCTCGCGCCTCTCTGTGATGGTTCTCTTTGATGCGCAGTTCAAAGTGGGACAGCATTATTTATTCATGCCTTTGTTGTTCTTATTTCCTCACTGTGTCACAATCCTGCTGCTCATGGGTAATTTAGACCCCCTGACTTTTCACGCCAGCCTGAGACTGACACGTCTCCTCCAAAGGGGAGAAAGAGATGATATTGGGCGGGGAGGGAAGGGAAGGGGATGCACAGAAGGCTTCCGCACAAAAAAAAAAAAAGACTGGGAGTGGGTGGAGGGAGGAAGGCAAAACAGCATAAAGTAAAGAAGTATTGACACAGAAGTATCTGGTGATGAAACGGCATAACTAGAAATGTTATGTAATTCTGAGATTTAATATTTAATCAAATTTGCAAACATTCCTTTCAGACATTGGCAATGAGTCAAGGCATGTTTGGTGTCTGTAAAGGGTTTTTTTTTTTTGTTTTTTTTTTTGCACCCAGGTTATAACCAAAGCTTATATACACCAGTTAACACCTCAAACTGTGTGAACTTGTTAAAAGGGCTTCCAACCTGAAATTAGTGACAACCTAAAAAAGTTTTGGACTAGTGAAAGCTGTAGTGCTGTATTCTGAAATGTAGCAATGCATCTCCCAGCATTGTCAATATTCTCACTACTTAACCCAGCATGCATTAGAAAAATATATCATTAGAATCCCTGTGGTGTCAGCCCTGACTACCGGCCTAACTGCTTATCTGGAGTCAATAAAAACAACCAAGCCAGTGTTGACATAAGTATTACAAAGAGAAACGTAAATCATACAACAGCAGTTCTACCATTGATGAGCACAAAATGAACTCAGAAAAAGTTTATTTCAAGTCAAGTAAGTTTGTCATTTCAGCCAGACACACAGTATGTAATGAAATGACCTCCAGGACCATGGTGCAACACAAGATCAAAAACAGAACACCACAAGGCTGCATAAGTGCAGACAGGACAAAATACACAGAGTGCAAGGAGGGCAGTCCTTTCATGGAGAAAAAGCCAAATTGAAATAAGGTATCTAGGTAGCCAGATTGCTGCCTTTAACGTTTCCTCCTTAGTCAATGAATCATTTTTCATATGAGTAATACATGCTCTTAATAATAGTACTTATTTGAAGACAATTGCCATAGGTGTATAGCTGCAATAAAATATTTAACATCTGAGAAGTGATATTTGCTATCTGGCTTCCGTCTTAATTTGTCATTTTTCCTCCCACTTGCAAGATACAATATGAGGAGGCAGAGTTTCATAGTTTTGTAAACTGATACAAAGTATACAAAGGTAGTACATTTCATGTTTTTTTTCCAATATGTTCCAATATGAATTTTTTCATGGGAATTTGTGTCCGGTTCAATTGTCTTGAAGTCACGCACAGGTTGGGACCGGTCAGGTCTTAATTTATCAATTCCAGTTCTGAATTGAGAAATTAAGACCTTCTGATGTCTATTTCGGAACTACCAACGAGCTGTCTTATTGTGTATAAGGCTATTTGGGCCAGGCCTACTAAATATTCCATATATTAACGTCACCTAAAAGTGTGTGGAATGCAACCTTCAGTATAACCTAAGAAAGTTAAAAAGTTATGACAGGAGAATGCAAAGGACAGGTTTTACTTTTTTAAAGAAGGAGAACAAAAGTCATGCACAAACATGCGCACACACTTAGACGCACTTACCACCTCATGGTCTGATGGTGACAGCATGTTTGTCTTAACTTCTAATAGACAGACAGTCGCTTGTGCGCACGTCCATCCCAATTGGTCCTCCTCTCCAACATCTAAACCAATCAACTGCCATGCTGACAGCCTGCTCCCATCACAATTGTCCAATTAGCTGCTATATAGACCCTGCTGTTTCTTGTCTACTACTCTGTTTCCATCACAGCCTTTCTGCTGATGCTTATTGGTGCAATTGTATTCAGTTCGTGAAGGTTTGTTTGGCATGGCTCAATGACAAATAGGTTCAAAAAATAAAAGGCTTTTCTCTCTTTCTATTATCTCTATCGAATTTGTCTTTGTATTGCATTCTTCCCCCCATAAACAAGTGTAACTGCTGGTATTGACATTTTTTCCAGCTGAAAAATGTGAGTGCAGATGTGCATTAAGGTGTTTGCAGGAACCCAGAGTGCTCTCCTTGCACTCTGCGTGTTCTGTCCTGTCTGCACTTATGTCATCTTGTTGTGTTTTGTTTTGGTTATTGTGTTGCACCATGGTCCTGGAGGAATGTTGTTTCATTTCACTGTGTGCTGTGTTAATGGCCAAAATGACAACAAACCAACTTGATTTGCTTTATTTTAAACTACGTCACCTTAGTAAAGAGCTGGGCGCAGTTAAGGTTTGAGACACATTTTGTTATATATTCGCGCGTGTGTGTGTGTGTGTGTGTGTGTGTGTGTGTGTGTGTATATATGTGTGTGTGTATATATATGT
>JBBIGA010118063.1:0-10072 GCA_037576975.1 Alestes dentex | reverse complement strand
ATTTCTTTCAGTTTTCGGTTTTGGTTTTCGGCCAAGTGTTTCCTCATTTTCGGTTTTTGGTTTTGGTCCAAAAAAATCATTTTGGTGCATCCCTACTAATAACTAATGCGTTCTGATTTGTGAACTTGTCGCTGGCTGGGGTGAGAGACGCACCCAGATGTTGGTTGCTAGGTTACCACCGTGTTTAGTCATGAAAGTTTGTGGAAAAACGCCATTAAAAGTCAATGTTTCGGCTCACTGAGTGACAAACTGCTTCTCGCTATATCTGTTCAGATAATGTTTTTGCTTCATCCTCAATGATGGAGAATAAATAATAACTTTATCGAGCGCTTTACAGCCCCCCTCTGTCTTCCCCCATTAGCCAACTAACTAAAACAGATATGGGCTTTCATTTTTTAACCCCTTTCCTAAACAGAAAAACGTTCTCAGGAGCTTTAAATGTGAAATTCATTTTTATAAAGCGCTTCTCATTTCCAGGAAAGAAGAAAACAAGACTGTTTTGACTATTGATGTTCTGCATGTGACGTCACTTTTTCCCGCGCCTATATGGACGTTCATGCTGAACGGCGGAAGTGAGTTGTAGGCGCGATTGGACGGAAAGTGTTTTAGTAGTTTAAAAGTGATAACAGGGATTCACGGAGATAATAAAAATGGTTATTTCATGCTGTGTGGTGGGCTGTTCCTATTATTAACACATTTTGTCATGCATGTAATATTATGTATGTACTTAAACCCTCTAAGCGCCAAAGTCATCATGAATAAAATAGACTGTAGTTACAAATATCATGTAATACAGCATTTGTATTCCCTATCACTAGTTAGCAGACATGTAGTACTTTGATTTAAGACCAAAATTACGCCATCTTCCTCTTCAAAGGTTCGAGTAAATAGCAGTGGATGAACCTCGTGTCATTGGTGTGGAGGCGGTCAAAGGACATTACGAGTGGCATATCTCCGCGGGGCAAGCACCAATCCCCGTCAAACTTCACAGTTAGATAGGGCTCGGGGAGACCTTTCCAATGATCCCTGTTCGCCATAATAGCCCCTGGCGATCCAGAGTTATTAGCCAAAAACTGTTCACCTCGCTGTTCCATTACTGAATTTTAAATGACATTAAAGTGTTTTGGGAGCGTATTTGGGGGCATATTTAGGCTTTACACTATACAAATAGGCCTTTTTTTGAACCACATCACAACAACGCAGTTTTCCACTATAAGCGGGTGCTCTTGGAACATAACCCCCGTGAAAAGCAGGGGTTTACTGTACTTAGTTTCCTATTAGTATGGTAATGTATCAGCCTAAAAAAAACCCATAAAAACAAAAAAAATTAAAGACATTGTCCCACCACAAAACAGAAGCATTAGATAATGCAAAACTTACAAAATGTAGATGACATGTAATTAATATTATTTATATATTATATGAAATATGTATTTATATTACTTATATAGAACAAAATCTGTTCACTGGGTAAGCAATATTTACTGATAAACATTATAATCGAAATAGAAATAACAGCAATAATAATAGTGGTTCTTCTAATTAGTAGTATTATACTACTATATATTATTATTATTATTATTATTATTATTATACTATGTATTATTATTATTGTTGTTGTTTTTGTTGTTGTTCTTCTTCTTGTCCTTCTTGTTCTTCTTCTTGTATGCAAAAAAAAAACAATGTTGTGAAATTAAATCATTTTCAGTTTTTGCTGAGTTCACTAGAAATCTAGATATCTTTGCATATTTAGTGCTTATTTTGCTAATTTTCTTACTTTGCTAAACCATGCGGATTTTTTGCATTTACATCTCATTTTCAGTACATTTTCTCTGGGTTTTTGCTGTGTTTTTTTAAGCCCACCCTTAAGTCAAATCATCATAAAGAGGAGTTCTTAGTCTTTAAAACTGGTGAATCTCTCTCTAGAAACCACCACAGTTCTGCTGGAGGAGGTGAGGAGGCAAGTTTACAGCAGATGGTCAAATTTTTGACTAAGGTGTCCTTTCCTGCTGGGTTTCTTCTGACAGTGAGGTGTGTTCTCTGTGATTAAGCTTCTGAAGGTGAGTTATGCACTTCACTGAGAAAAGATGCAGTATAATTACTCTCCTTATGGGTTAAATTTGTCAAATTAGATTCTTACAAATGTTCTGATTAATTTGAGTGATGTTCGCCAGCCTGAAGAAGGTTGTAGGGTCTGTAACCTTTGGAGCACTGCCAAAACCAAGTCCAAAGAGATGCCAAATTTGAGGTAAAACATTTGGCATCATTTCCTACACTAACCACTGTAAACAGCTGCTGCAAATGCTCCTGGAATTCAGCGACAACTGCTCCACTTGAGGAGTCTAATCATTTCCCTAATGCAATCCTGTTATGTTAATTTCAAACTCCAAAAGCTCTGGCTAGGAATGAGGCCCATAAATCTTTTTGTGCAAGAGAAATATGCAGAAACTCATCAACAGAGCAACAACTAATAATCATAACGAGACAAATGTTTCTGTGTGAGGGGCTCCCCGTGACCTTAACTCTCAGAATGCAGAGTGTATCAGTAAACTCTGATTTCAGTAAATATAAATGGTGTAAAACAGTCTAGAACCGGTGTTTACCCTCAGAACTCAGAGTGTATCAGTAAACTCTGATTTCAGTAAATATGACCGGTGTAAAACAGTCTAGAACCGGTGTTTGTTCTCCCACATGCTCGCCGTTTGCTGCTCTTTCTCTCGGCGTGCCGCCGCTCGGCCGCTCTCCGGAGCCCCTCCCTCTGTGGGTTTCCCCACCCACTTGTGGGCGGAGACTATCCTGAAAGTTCTCTTGGGATCAAAGATCTTGTGTTTTTTTTTTCTGTTTGTTTCTAAGATCTTAAATAAATTTGTTCATTTTTGTTCTTTATGTTCATTTGCATGTGATGTCATGTTTAAAACCCCAGTACTGGTTATTATTATTATTACATGTTTTTAAATTACAATAACTTTGGTTCTATGTGACACAGGAACACCAAACAAAGCTCAGCATGACATCTGACACCTAGAGCACCAACACAAACCAGGGGAACTTCTGTATAAGGAGCTGTTTTGCCGTATGACAATAATTTACCATTTGTCACCCTTCTGACATGGATCTGTGCTCCTTTATAGTTCATGTTCATAGTTGTCAGCTGAGAAATTTCTTTTAGTCATTTGAATGTATCCTGTTTTAGCAGACTGCAATGGACTGGTGACCCTTTTGACCTATGAATGGTGGGATTGTGGGATGGTGGGATAGGCCCCAGCAACCCCCCCCACCCCCCAACAAACCTAGTTAGAATAAACGGCCCAGATAATGAATGAACGAATAAATATTTTAGCAGAATGATCAAAACTTGGTTTCATACCTACAAAAGATGTAGAATGATCAAAACGTCAACATAATTTGGTTTCATACCTTCAAAAGATGTTTCCTCTTACCAATCAAGAGATCTTCTTTGGTCTGTTGGCTTTTTATCCTCAGCTAAAACACAAATCTTTGTAGTAGGAGCATGAGCTTCCTTCTAGTTAATGTACCAACTCTGGCCAGTCAATTAGGCCAAAATGAGCGGTTGATGTCGCATACCCATTTCCATCATCATAGCTTATCAGTCTGTTTTCTATATCCTGATAGAACAGACGGCACCGCTGCTGTATATCAGACCCCCACACACATCTTTACATGAGCAATGTTTGGAAAGAGGGCTATTTATTTTTGCTCATCTTCCAAATAGAATTAAAAATTCATTCTGAATGAGGGCTGAATGTTAATGAAGTCTTGGGCAGAAACTGAAAGCTACTGGTTTTTAGGCTGCACTCAGAAATGTATTAAAAACCACGAATGCCATCCAATGTAATCGTCCAATGTAATCCATAGATTTTCAAACGGAAAGGATACTTTCAGCTGCAGTCTCTGAATAAAAAACAGAAAACGCAAGAAAAATGTAGTGCTCAAAACACTCCAGGATTAATAAAGTAAGGTGGCCCTTATAGTCACACCTGAACACACCACAGCACACGGTGTGAACAATGTAAATTCTCTGTATTTAACCTGTTCAGCGAGTGAGGCAGTAGGCAGCCACGAACGAGGGGTGCCTGGGGAGCAGTGTGTGTGGGGGCAGTACTTTCCTCAAGGGTACCTCAGTGATGATACTAGCAGTGTTGGGATTCGAACCCTCTACCTTCTGATTGCAGGGGCAACTCCCTAACCTCCAGGCCACCAGCAGCCCATGATGATGGATCGTTGCTGTTAAAATGAAATATATAAAGCTTAAACCTAAGCACACAATCAGCCGAAGAAATCTGAGTGTATTGCAGATGCACTCATTTTTGCACTCATTCTTACAAAAAGTAAATTACTCTAGTCAATAAGTTGTTTTGGAAAAGCACTTTAAATAGGTTATTGTAAAGGGCCCATGTCTCACATTTGTGTAGTTCTATGAACACTAAATGCCATAATCATTTGTATTTAACCATTTTCCAACCTCTCTTTAACCTTTTGAATTTAGCTGGCTATTTTTGTTACTATGCCTTAAAGACAGAAAAATGTAATTGACATCCATTCTGACTAGCTGACCTGTTTTGTGTCTCACGCAAAAAGCAGGCCAAGATGCCCCTTATCAATGTGCATATATTTGTAGTTTTCTGACATCACAAAAACAATTATTTTAAAAACTGTTTTTGCAGTTTTGCAGCATAGTTTCCTTTAATGAACTGGATGGACTGGGGAGTGAACGGTACATTTTGAAAATGTTCACAAACAACATCAAACTTTTGTTTAAAATAAAAAAGAAGGAAATTCAACAAGTTTTCCTTAATTTTTTTTGTAAACAAGTGGTTGATATAGTACATGAACACATTGGACTATTTATGTGATGTCATCAAAAATAAAATATTACATATACATATATTTATATACAGCTCTGAAAAATAAGAGACTACTGCAACTTATTTTGAAATCAGCATCTCTATGAGTGTGACAAACATTCCATGCCAGTGTCTTTTCAATTCCTACACAAGCACCTCATTCTGCTGCTGACTAGTGATCACCTGAATCACATCTTATTTAATGAGGAAAAGTATAAAAACACTGCTGTAATCGACACTCTCCTCTCACAATGAGACCAGTTGGATGGTAAAACACTACTAGAAGTTCGTCAAAGGTAATTATTGCCATTTTGTTAAAGAGTGAACAAGAGATTTGTTTTCTTTGAATTATTCAAGTTCTATAAATACTGCATCATTTCTCTTATTTTGATGTTTTGTCGTTTCCTTAAAAATTATGGTTTAAAGAACAATATTTTTATTTGGAAATTAGGAGAAATATTGTCAGCAGTTCTTAACAACTGAGGCAAAGCTGTTTAGTTCAATACTTGCACCTATAAAAGATAAAGAAGCTGAATATTTTTGCAGTGGTCTCTTATTATATATAAAGAGAGAGCACGAGAGAGAAAGAGAGAGAGAGATACAGTAACACAAATGAAAAAATAGCAAAAATACCCTGTTTGATTCTCAGGCATGAGGTAATTTAAAAATGTATTAGGACTGGGTTATTTTGTCTTTTTAAATTTTTATTACACACCTCAGTGGACTTCAGTGAAAAAACAAACACAGTATATGGGCCCTTTATCTTAATATTAACATTACAAAATAAAAGTCCAAGGTCCAATTTGACTGTTTATTGCCCCCCTAAGTGCTGACTGTCTGCTTTAGCTGACATAAACTTACTGTCATGCACATAAACCAGATCTCACTTCGCGTAAGTCTGGGTGAAGCTCTGTTTGTTCACTGAGAGGCTGTTCATAATTAAATTATTCAGCAAAATGATTATTCAGCAAAAATAAATAAATAAATACATACATACATATATACATACATGAATGAATGATAACTACAATTATAAATTAAAAATAAAAATAAAAAGCCCAAAATCCAAAGTCAGACCTTTACTTCTTTAGTTAAAAAGTGTAAAGTGACCATTCTGTCATACGTGAACACACCACAACACACAGTATGAACAGCACAAAATTCTTTCTCTGTATTTAACCCATTCACTAAGTGAAGCAGCAGGCAACCAGGAACACCAGGTGAGCAGTGTGTGGGGATGGAACCTTGCTCAAGGGTACCTCAGTGGTGCCACTAGCAGTCCTGGGATTCAAACTCACAACTTTCTAATTGCAGGGCGAACGGCCTAACCACTAGGCCACCAGGTGCACCAGAGCTTCAAGGCTAACATTAGCAACCTAGTAATTAAAGCAATTAGCCTCCAGGCTAGCATGTTGCTAATTGCAAGCGTAAGTAATCACACATCATTAAACCCACATTAAGTTGTAAAGAAATGTCAGCTAGACCGGCATGTGTCTACAGATACTGTGGTCTATAAAAATGGACTAAATAGACTAAATTAGGGTGACCAGACGTCCTCTTTTCCCCGGACATGTCCTCTTTTTGAGACCTGCGTCTGGCTGGAATTTTAGAATCATCCGGGATTTTGAGCTGCCAAAACATTCGTTAAGTCATGAGCATCTCTCATAAACTAAAAGTCCAGAACGGCCGCATAAAACATATCAACCACCCCCCCACCCCCCCAGAACCACCGACCCACCCCCCGGAACCACGGCAGAGCTGTTAAAGAAAGTCAGCGCTAAGGTGTCTTCTTTTTCACAATCCCAAATCTGGTCACCCTAACTAAATGTAAGCCTCAAGGTATTTGCTAGTGTTTGTAGCTACTGTGCTAATTTGATTTTCTGATCTTTTTTGATCTTGGATCCTTTGAAAGTCATCTGAACGAGTCAAGAAGGTGAGGAAACAGTCGCTTAATCACTGTTGACGTGTGGCGCTGATGGTTCCTGCTGTTAGCAAGAAGGAGAGCAGGATGGAGGCTGACACCAGGACACGGCGCACAGATGGGGGACAGAGAGCCATCATGCAGACAGCAGCCCCAGCACAAGCGCTTATTGGATGCAACCTTCCATAAAACACTCCACTCCTTTGGCATGATTGCAGAGGTGGCGAGAGACAGGCTGAGGCTGCCACATGCATGAATGATGTGCTAACACTCATCGCCCCAAACGCAGGCCATTAGCTCCCCCCAACACTGCAGATAAAACACTGACAATTGTAATCTCCTTCATCTCTTCAGGGCCAGGGTGAGCTTCCAGATCTTCACAGGCATTCTCAGGTGGGTCTCATGTTACACATAATGAGGAGCTTAAGATGCATGCAGCTCAGAACATATTAAACTCTGATTTCAGTAAATATAAATGGTGTAAAACAGTCTAGAACCGGTGTTTGTTCTCCTACACGCTCACCGGTTGCAGCTCTTTCTCTTGGCGCGCCGCCGCTCGGCTGCTCTCCAGAGCCCCTCCCTCTGTGGGTTTTCACCACCCACTTTTGGGCGGAGACTATCCTGAAAGTTCTCCCACCAAAAGTGATAGAACTTTTGTTCTATATGGGTATTTGTGTGTGATGCTGTTTTTAAAACTCCAGTAGTGGTTATTATTATTATTATTATTATTATTATTATTAATAAATGTTCTTAAAATTACAATAACTTTGGTTCTACGTGACACAGGAACACCAAACAAAGCACAGCATGATGTCTGACACCTGGAGCATCAACATAAACTGTAACTTCCAAATAAGGAGCTGTTTTTCTGTGCTGCTCATATTTTAAGGGTTAGTGGTATTTTGTGAGGTTTGCCATCACTGGTTGACCTTCTTTTGCAAACCAGACCGTTTAGATAGACATACTGAGGTGTTTCGTCTCTAAATGTGGCCTAGAATCGAATGATGTGTGTCATGTGTAAAACCCAAATGCTCTGGAACATGAATATCTTGCTTATTTGTTACTAAACAGCTTGCCAGTTTTTTCACCATCTGTCAGATTTAACACGCTGCAGAGAAAAACACAGACATGTGGGGAGACTGTCGGACTAATACTGACAAAACCCTGATAGTCGTGGCCAGTTTAACACGCTCAGGATGAGATCAGATTCGACTAGATTAAAAAAAGAAGGTTTCCACTGTTCAAGCTTTTCTTATCTAATAAAGAGTCTCTGTATGTCCTAATGATGACAATATGTTAATCTGAATTAACATAATCTGAATTGTGTCTAGGGAATAGGCTAATTTAATTTTGTTATTTATTATTCATAATTGTGTATTTGTTATTCATTATTGTATATTCATGGTTCTCATATTTAATGAGACCATACAGCAGTGATCATATGGTGTTAGCCATATCCTTAGACTTAGACTTAAATCCATGTGAATCTTGGTGTGATTGTAGCCCAACATGGCTGATAAGAGGTTTGAGTCCTTATGTGATAGTTCAAGGTTCAAGGTTACTTTATTGTCATCAGCAGCTGTGAACACATACATTAGTAAGCCCAGTCTCACGAGTTTTCGTGAAGCCATCACAATATACAATCTATACAAAAACGTGCTGCAGTCACGCTTTATGATTTTTCTCGTGCTAGGACAACGCTTCGCTACCCTGTGTGTTTTAATGCGCACTGCGTAACGAGAGAAATAATGAGCTGATTCCTTATCGTTTTTGTTTGCAAAGCGGTTGAAAAATGTTGAAATGTCGTGAGACAGGGAAAGTCCCTAACCCTAACCCTAACCCTGACCCAACCCTAACCCTAAACCTAACTCTAACAGTCACCAGTTAGCGAAGATACTGGCGGTGTTATGCGGTGCACATTAAAATATATAGGGTAGTGAAGCGTTGTCCTAGCACCAAAAAAGGCCTAAAGCGGGATCGCAGCACGTTCTTGAATAGATTTTATGTCGTGATGGCTGCACGAAAGGTCATGAGATCGGGTTGCATGGTTCCATGAGATGTTTTCCATGGACCACAGAGTAACATATAACTACATTCAGCAAAGTGCAAGTTACAGAAACAATACAATAAATGGACAATACAGCAGTGTAACCGTAACGTAATAAAAAAATATAGTGTGAACGGGATGTAAACCTTCCAGAGTGAGTCGTGTCACTCCTTAAGTTTGATTATTGTACAGGAGGCAGTTATCAGCATTCAACCACATTGAGTGAGTGTAAATTATAAGCTTATTTAATAACAGGACATTAGTGTGTCTGTAGTGGCAGTAAACAGTAAACAGAGGTACAGTAAAATGCATGTGGTATTGAAAGTCTAGAGTGTAATATGAGAAGTGTATAAAGCATAAACTGGAATGTATCGGTTAACCAGGGACTAGACATCTATATGCATTCAGAGTTCTGAATGCCTGCGGCGTGAAAGTGTTGCACAGTCCCAGAGAACCAGAGGAGAAGTTTCAAGACATTTTGCCAGATGGTAGAAGAGAGAAGAGTCTGTATAATGCCTGGGACCAGTCTTTCATAATGTTTCTGGCTCTGTTATGGAAGTGAGTTTGGTAAATGTCTTTCAGGGGAGGTAGAAGTGCACCAGTAACTTTCTCAGCTGCTTGGACTATTCACTGTATGTACAGTCCGAAACAACACAGTTGCTGGACAGTAAGCAGTGTCCCTTCACACTGTCAACCGCAAAAATGTTGACATTTGGTAGGTTTACTCTTGGCTACATTTCGGTCATATCTCCTAAAGTTTAATTTGGCTCACTCTACAAGTTGGTTGCTAAAAGCCAATCAAAATTCAACCACCAGTGCATGCCTGTGCAGTTTAAGCAATTTCCTCCAAGATCAATATCGTTTTCTGATTCTGATTCTGTGGGAATGGCCAATCATAATGAAATGTTGCAGGCACATTCATGATGCCATATAGATGCTATTTACCCAATTTCAAACAAATCAGTCATAACACTACGTACAGCAAGCTACAACATGTTTTCCTCTGTTCCTCCGACATTTATTTAAATCCTTACATAACATATACAAAATTCAAAGGATTTTCCTTTCCTGCTGGAGCAGTCAAATTATTGACCACTTCGCATACAACAGTGTAATATGCAGAGATGTGACCAGAACATCTATGCAAGACAGCACAGATAATCCAGTGTCCAACGCAAGACAGCACAGATAAACCAGTGTCCAACGCAAGACAGCACAGATAAACCAGTGTCCAACGCA
>JBBIGA010118062.1:0-10073 GCA_037576975.1 Alestes dentex | reverse complement strand
GACAGTCTTACAGTCATTAGTTACAGGGACAGTCTTACAGTCATCAGTCAGACAGTCCTCCTGGAGCAACTGAGGTCAAGGACACAATGGTACAAGGTGTGGGGTGTGTGTTTGTGTGTGTGTGTGCGGGGGGGGACCCAACACTTTTATGGCTGAGCCACTTAGGAATCCAATGAACTATCGTAATAATAACCAATGAACTATTTTTAAATTGAGACATGAGTGTCTGAGCTTACACCATTAGCGTTGTACCTACGGATGTGGGCGAACTAGTTTGGTTGCGCACAGCGGAAGAATACGCAGCGTATGAGTGAGGGTGTTGGCGTCCCCCAGTACAGTACAGTGAACAAGTACAGTATATTTATGACCTTTTCCTTTTTCTGTGGCTTAGTTGTGTTTTTATGATTTTACAGCTGTGTTGGGATTGGTAAGTGATTTAGGCTAGGGTGTGTTTCAACTTACACGAAAATTCAGATTATGTCACTGTCATAGGAACAGAACTGTGTCATAACCCAAGGACCCCTGTACTGAGCAATCGTCACAGACCCACTATAACTTAGAATTTTCCCTTCCTGAGGGAATCAGAGCTGGCGCAGGGAAAACACTACAGCACGAGGTAGGACTAGAAATGAAGCATGCTGTAGTCATTCTAAACTGACAATTTGGTTGTAAAAAGCACTATATGAATAAAACTGAATTGAATTGAATTGAATTGAATATCTGACTTTAGCCACACATGCGATTTATGAGAAGAGAAGAACAGAAAAGCATGCACTGAAGATCTGACATCAAATATTCATTGGTGGGGGTCGAGTGCGTCATCGCCAGTGGCATAGGCACGGCTCTGCTTGTAAATGAGGAAGTTGTAGTCTCTAAAGAGCAAGAATGAGATGATGCATGAGCAGCTGTGCTCTGATTAATTTCACTCCTCCAAACACTTCAGAATGCACCAAGAACTGTTTTGCAATGAGGGCCAACATGGCTCAAAGGAATTAAGAACAACAGGAATACGATGAGATGAACCTTTTTATCTGTGGAAAAATACGAATGGGGGTCAGTAACTGGTGCGGTCAGGCTGTGCTGATTAGCTTCATTATTCATGCTGCTGTCTCTGACAAATGTTTTCACCGGCCACAGCCAGCAGGTTATCCATCCGCCACTAACGCAGATTACTTTGGGCAGAGCCATTTATTTCACACTCATCAACCCTGTTAGGATCCAAGCACACAGAGCTGTGCACCACCGTAGGTTGTTTCTAGAGAAGAGTCACGGCATAGAAACAGCTCATCAAAATATTAGCCACTATTCAATATTATAGGCAGAGGCATGAAACTGGTTAACTGTGTTTCTGCTGTTGCATCTGGACTGCGATTAAAAGCATTTTTCTTCTGGTTTGGCCTCATTCTTAAATCCCTGCACCACACAGTATAACTCAGCCAGCAAGTTACCTTAGCTACTCTGTTAATAAGAATACAAAAATGTCACCATTTTTTTCCACACCTTTGGCTTTTTGACAGATCGTATGGAAAGAGTAGCCCTCTTATGGTGAAAGGATCTGGACTTTCAATCTTCCTGTCTATTAAGGACCATGGAGGCATTTATCTAGCCCGCGCCATTTTTCCATATACCAGGCACAACCTCTCTCATCTGATTATCTGCTATCTAATGTTTTGTCTATGATCACATTTTGAGTGTTTATACTGGTCTATTGAGAATATATATCAGGGGCATGAGACATGTCATGCATCGTGCTTCTTCATTGCTAAAATCCCAACTATTAAACAACAAATAATTTTTTACATTTAGGGCATCTATTCAAAGCGACTTCCATTCCCTAACTACAGTTGGCAGTCTCCCTGGAGCAACTTGGGGTTAAGGGTCTTGCTCAGGAACCCAGTGGTGGTATGGTGAATGTAGGATTCGAACTCATAACCTCCTGGTCCAGAAGCAAGTATCCTACCCTCTAGGCCACCACCCCACCACGTTTTAAGAAATGTACATAGGAATGTATATCAAAAAATGTACATAAAAGGGTGTGTTGTCTTGTCATGGCCAGACCAAGTCTTTTTCTGTCCAATTTTCTTAGAAATTGCCAATTGGTACTCACTAGCTAGGTCTGCCCCCCCTCACCGCTACCAGCTCTGGGAGGGCAGGAGGCTTTCTCCAAGTTAAGTGAAGTGCCACCACATCTTTTGAAAATGCCATTAACACAATGCCATTTGACGGCTCAGTGCACTTGGAGAACACTTAACGCCCAGTTCAACTAACAAACACTCACGTAGGCTGTGATTGGTTGTTCCACTCTGAAGCTCCAGAATTAGTTTTGTATTGTAAACTCTGATAATGTCATTAAGTTAATAAATATGTATTTATGAAAAGATTCAGTGAGCATGATGAGCATATGTTGCATGTACTTCTGAACCACTGATCTAGATAATTGCTGCAGGGCTAAAAATACTACTGTCTTAATGAGAATGAAATGATACATTAATCGAATAGAATCCTGTTTCATTACAGGTAACTCCTTCCACACAAACGTATGCAATTTATCATCAACTGCGTGCTTAGTCACACCTTCCTATTCACATTTACAAAGGCTTCCCACAGAAACGACTTAATACCGCCTCCTTAGAAACATGCATCAACTCCCTCTCGTTAAGAAATCATTTGTAACTCCATTAACTCTACGGAACTCAGAATGCAATTAGTTTTAATGTACTTTCCATCAGAATGGGTTTTAGAAAATGCCTAAGTGAAGTCATTACGCCTTATGCTATCATTTTAGACCAGGAACTCAAATAGAGTTGAACTTCCAAGCTGCTTTCCAGGAGCATGACAAATATGATATTCACGTCCATCATTCTTCTGTGTTCTTAGGCGAGAGATTCCTTTACACATCTCTTTGTGTGTGTGTGCTTCATATTTAGCATCTTTCAGTGCTCTGCCTGGTCTATTGCACTGAAGTATGTGAGTGTTCCATGAGGACTGACAGCTCCTCCAGCACTGGCACCGCGGAGACCGACAGCTGGGGAGAACAGGTCTATAATAGCACCCTGAGGGCCCGAGCTAAAATAGCAGATTGAAACCACCCAAACAGCCCCCCCCCTTCTCTCTGAGAGACTAAAAAGTTGAACACATGGCTACATTTGCTCTCCCCAACTACAAGGACAAAAATAGATTTCCATCATGACAAATAATGTTTCTTCTCACAGCTGTTTGCCCAAAGTATCCGCATGATCGAAGGCCAGGTAGGACAGACGGCTTTTACAGCCGTGTACAGCAGTAATGACACAGCGTTAATGAGGCCTGTTTTACAAGCCATTACCCGAGTGAGTAAAAGCAAGCTCTTACCCGAATGTTGTCAAAAGATGCCTTGTTGGTGACATCATAAAGGAGCAGCAGAGCTGGAAGAGAGGAAAAAAAGAAAGAGAGACATTGACAAAGAGAAAAGAAACAAGAAACAAGAAGATGGAGGCTTTATGTCATTCTGTCATTCTGTTCTCATTCAGGTTGTGCATGTTTTTGAATGTTGGTCTCATCCCCTCATCACCTGGTGCGATCTCATTTTATTGCATTCATAATATTTTTATGTCACAAATATTGAGTCACTTTTCATAATTACTTACACTACTAATCTGTTATTATATTATATCTGTTATAGCTATTTTGTTATTCCGTTTGCAATATCACCACTGTTATTGCCATTTTTAAACTCTCTATTGTCTTATCTTTATTCCCCTTGTTGCACTGAGCATGTTCATGACAAAAGAATTTCCCTCAGGCTAAATAAAGTTTTTTCTTATCTTATCTTATTTTAGTTGGTTAACCAGAGACCCCAGGAAAACCCCACTGATTATTTAAAATATCCACTTATTATTCAGCCAATTTGCAACAAAGTTTCAAATTGGCCTTTGGTTCACATCATTTTGAACTTCTGCAGTTTCCTACACAACCATTGTCTTTTATTTCTTTTCAAAGCCGGGTTTTCATAATGCTGGGTAATTGCATTGCTCGCTCATTGTCAGTCAGGCAGACAAATCGACTGCCTGGCCTAATTCGCTGGAACACAAGCAGGGTTCTTTATCAGAACCTGTCAGTGAGAAACTCAAGTGCAAAGCTAATGAATTTTGGGTACAGCCAACAGAGCAGTGGAGTACTGGTTCTCCTGGACTTGTATGGAATGGGAAATGTTAAGTAGCTCCATGGAACAGCTAATACAGTAAACCCCCGACAATCCTGGGGTTTACGTTCCAAGAGCGCCCGCATATAGTGAAAAACCACGAAGTTGTGATGTGGTAGAAACAAATACCTAAACATGCCTCTTTTTGTAGTGTAAACCCTAAATATGCTCCCAAAACCTTTCATTTTAACTAACCCTAACACATTACCCTTAAAGAAAATGTAATGGTAAACCCGTATCCGTACTGTACAGTTTACACTGAACTCCTGCAGTGCTAGAATGTAAATACTGATGTTACCCCTGTATAGACTGGACTGTAATTCATGCACAGGCGTTTTCTTTGGTATAAGCAGGTAAATACAGTAATAAATTAATTTAATTTACAGTAATAAAAATACAGGTCTCTAAAACACGCAAACACTCGAGACGCTCCACGGGGGAAATTCTGGACTACAGCTGCCTCTTCCGCGTTAGTGCGGGGTTTTCCGCAAACAATTGTTAGCTCAGTTCTCAGAAAAAATCTGCGAGACACTGAAGCCGCGGCTGCTAAACCGGGCATGAGCGGGGGGTTGCTGTAATGTAGTTTTATATGGACAAAAATCAAACAGTAGTTTTAGTTAATCAGTGCTTTAACAATAGGATATGTGATAGATGATACTGATGTGATACTGATATGACCAGCTGTCAGTTGAGAATTGTCAAATATGACTTTCTCATTCATCGCATTTCTTTTACTTTGAAACAGCAGAAATGGACAGTCTAAAATACAACATATATATTAAATGTTGTAGTGAGGTGGGGATGCATTTGACATATTCATCAATGTAGCAGTTATCATGAAGAGTTCCATAAGAACGTGAAGGTAATATAGCTGTGCTAAGCGATGATGGGGCCAAGCATTCAGCAGGGCAGCGTTAGGTGGGCATGACAAGTTGCCACATGAATCAGTTTTGTAAGGCGAACACATGGGACAGTTATTAGCTAAAACACATTTTTACTTAATGCACTGCCCCCCAGTGGTCAAATAATGCAGACATTGTGTGCGACCACAGAATGAGGTACCTAATCCATGTATCAGGTTTCTTTCTGATACATCAACCCGTGTTAAGACCTCATTCATTGTCACTACCTTCTGATTTCTACTGGCTATCATGAAGAACTGGTCGGGAATGAAAATCTAAAAGCCGCCTGATAGCTTTCGTGAGGCTTGGCCTGAGGATTATTTGTGTAAACGGTGGGGAAGACTGAATAAAATTTGTGTCCTTTGAAAAGTTTTTTAATTTTTTTCATAAAATCTAATATGGTGGAGATATGGCTTATTACAGTGTACTTGACTTGATTAAAGGAATCTAAAGGTACCTAATTTTTTCAAATCGGGCATTTGTTTCAACATAAAACAATCAGGTGGCTGTCCCTAGTCAGTGTGCCCAATTTCACAATATTGCACCTTATGGTTCTAATAGCTACCTTAGACACCCTCGCCAGAAGAAGACTAAGAAGAAGTAGAAACTTCACAGCTTTGCCCCCTGTGTTAAAATTCTCAAAATGAGAGGTTTTAACTAACGCCAGGGGTTGTTAATGATATTACCACACCGTATTCCTGTATCTATTACTTTTTATGTACACAAGTAATATAAGTGCAGTTACAAATGCAGTAAAATGAACAAAATGCAGACATTTTAGTACAGCAGCCCAGTGTCACATAAACATCCTGGTCATTTTCCATTCTGTTCATTTGTGTGGTTTTATGTACCAAAAAAAGTCTTAATTCTTTTTTACATAGCCATTCCCAACCCCCGATTTTAGCCCTTTCTGTTGCACAGACTGATTTTGTCACTATTCATTTAAAACTGACATATGTAAATGAGCTCAGTTCTGATTTGCTGCTTTGTGTTGTGCTTCTCTCAAAAAAGTAATCTAGGCTGAAACATACTTTAAAACTTCAGCATGAGTGGGTCTAAAGTGCTCCTGGAATTAGAGAAGCAGTACATTTGAAACAGCTTGCTTTGCCTTTTGTGTCCAATAATGGATTACTGCTAATTCGTCCTCAGAGGTGGGAGGTTTGAAAGTCGCCAAACCAAGAGCGTCATTCATTTCTCCTTGCTGCTGCAGTTTAAAATGAAATTAAAGTGTTTTGGGAGCATATTTGGGGGGCATATTTAGGGTTTACACTATAAAAATACGCATTTTTAGGCATTTTTTTTTTTTTACCACATTTTCACAATTTGCGGGTGCTCTTGGAATGTAACCCCCATGAATTTTGGGGGTTTACTGAATGTCGACTGGTGATAATCATTTTGGAACGTTTTAATGTTTTTTAAAACGAGAGAGAAACATTCCGTTTTATATGATATGAGCAGTGTGGTTCTGGTTGAGAGTACGCTGTGTGTGTAATTGGCTGCTGCTTTTCTTCTGTGTTTTTGTTTTGTGGGACTTTTCGTTCTAAAGTAAAGTGGCATTTGGCAGACGCCCTCATCCAGAGCGACTTACAATCATTAGTTACAGCGACAGTCCCTCTGGAGACACCGAGGGATAAGTGTCTTGCTCAAGGACACAATGGTAGAAAGTGGGGGCGTTTGAACCTGTAACTTTGTGGTCGTCGAGTTCACAGGTGAGTGTTTTACTCACTAGACTCTACACTTCTGCTCAGTTTGGTAATTTACATTCGCTTTATGATAACTCCTGTAGCACACGTGCTTCTGACCTGCAGGAGGCCTCTCCTCCTGCACCGTGACTGCATCTGTAGTGAGTTGCTTCTTTGCCGTCACTAGTCAGGATTGTTGAAAGGGCAGCTTTTACCTGCTTGCGCTTCTCCCTTTTCCCGGCTGGCCGTGTAGTGAGTTTTGTATTGGCTAACATGCGTGGTCAGCACTGTGTTGCTGTGCGGCCCCTTCACTGGCTCTTTTCTGTCCCGACAACTGGTGTCTGGAGTTTCATCCCCCTGTCCTTGAATGCCCACTCAGTAACTGGTAAAGCCTCTCTGATCAAGGTCCTCATTACTGGGAAGAAAGTGGACATTCAAGGGTCAAGATTCAAGAGAGTTTAGTGTCAGCCCAGCCACATACGCAACTACTCAGAGGGTCGAGATAGGGTCCTCTGAAGCGAAATGGTGTACATTAAACAAGTCACAACAAGACGAAGCGCAGTTGGACGCCGCAGCGCAAAATAGAAACAAGACAAGAGACAAAAACTGCTGCAGCATTAACTACGCAACCAAACCCCTTAATTTTACCCCTTAAAATGTCCTTAAATTTTCCCCTTTTGCATACTTGCCACTAATAGATAATAGGACCTCCTGAATTAACGCCTTCAGTTTAAGATGAAGGATGTTTCACACTCATGCCTTAAATCTAATTTTAAGGTCAAGTTAAAGGGGTCAATTTCACAAAGTAGTGGCCACTTAATTCAAATGAAGGGGTTTGGTGTATTTTCAGGGGTTAATTAAGGCAGGGTTAAGCACATTTTAAGTACATTGTGTTCCATAGTGATTATATTACAGCAACAAAGTATGAAACAGGTAGGTAGTACAAATACGACTGTATTTGAGGTAGAGCAGTATTTAGCGGCAAAATATGTAAACAGCTTAGAGCAGTGAGGAGTAGTAGGCATTTTTTTTTTTTTAAGTGTCGGTGCAGTGAATTGAGATAAGGCAAAAGTGTCAGGTGCATTTGCATAGTTGTTCTCTATACAGGGTCACACCCTGTTCAGACCCCTGATGTTAGAAATTCAGGAATCTAATGGCTTGTGGGAAGAAACTGGTGGGATGTCTAGTAGTGATGCTTCTGAACAGGGATGAAAACAGTCCGTGCGAGGGGTGGGTTCTTTCATTTAAAAAATCTGGTGATGATATTAATGGCGTTTGCTCCTGTTGTTAGACATCTGTGTTCTGTTTGATGTATCACTTCATTTTGATATACATATTGCATTCATTCATCTCCGTGACATTGCTTGCGTTTGTCCATTTCTGACAAACAGCTCTGGTTGCTGCTTTCCTTATGTCATGGAGGTGATGTAAACAGAAGGTTTTGTATGGGTGTGGCTGCAGTGGTCAACCACTGGAATTCCCTCTTCATTGCTCTCTCTGCAGTATATACAAAAGCTTCAGTAAATTCAGACCTCTGCAGCCACACCCATACAAAACCTTCTGTTTACATCACCTCCATGCTCTTTCAGCCACGCTGGGACCCGGTTCAGTCCTGTATCAAGTCCAAAATCCTGCTTCTCGCCTTTAATGCCCTGTACAGTCTCGCTTCCCTCTGCCTCCCTGAACTCTTGGCACCCTTTACACCCCCTCTCATTCTTTCAGATCTTCTAGTAATAATCTACCCGCTGTCTAGACTTTCCACTCTGGGAGGCAGGTCCTTCAGGGCCGTGGCCCCAAAACTCTGGAGTTCTCTCGTTCAGTCTCGCTGTGAGTCTTGCTCTTCTTTCTCCACTTTCAAATCTGAATTAAAGACTTATCACTTCTATGGACATTTCTCTTCCTCCATGGCTGCTTAGTCTGTTTCAGTTTTAATAGATCGTCCTTGGAACTGTGATAGGTACTACGTAACTATAACTCATTATTTTTTAAGCACTTATCTGTCAATAATGAAAACAATCGGCAGGTTTTGGTAATATTAATATTGGCTGATGTTATCCATTGGGCCCTAGTTAAAAATTGTCCACAGTTTCTGTTTTCGGAAGTTTTGAAGGGCGGATGCCTTCAGGGAGAGAGAGTGAGTGTGTGTGTATGTGTGTGAGGGAGAGGGAGAGAGAGAGAGAGAGAGAGAGAGAGAGAGACGGACAGAGAGAGAGAGACTTGGAAATCTAGAACAAACACGTTCAGAAAATGAATAGGTGTCACTCAGGCTCTCTCTTCATCTTAATGAAATCGAGCTGAATCCATCTCCACTGCCGGTTCCCCCGCCAATCTTATCATCTCATCAAGCAAAGGAAAACACTGCTGCGGCACCACCAGCTGTTTGTGTAAGATACAAATTAATTATACAATTCAGCAAATAAATAATGCATCCAGCGGGGGGCTGAGTTGCACTTTGGACCCGGTGCGGAGTGAGCGCGGTTCGGTCCGTTCCTGCTCTCGGCCTTGTTATGGTAATGGCTCTGGTCAGATCTAGCCAGGACAGCCCGTGTAAACATGACAGGAGCAAGTGTCCACCATGGGTCACTCTACATAGGTCGCGCCCTCTCTGTGGTCAGCTAGCCAGAACTGCCTGCTCAGAGCATAGACAGGGGGCTTAGGATACCATCTGTGTGTGGTAGAGAGAGAGAGGGAGAGAGAGAGAGAGAGTGTGAGAGAGAGAGAGAGAGAGAGAGGGAGAGAGAGGGAGAGAGCGAGGGAGAGAGAGAGAGAGAGAGAGAGAGAAAGAAAGAAAGAGGGAGAGAGAGAGAAAGAAAGAAAGGGAGAGAGAGAGAGAACTGTATAAGGGAGAAAAGAGAATTATAGAAAGAAAAAGAAGGGAAAAAGTTGTACAAGGAAAAAGAGGAATAGAAAGAAGTGCTACATAGAGAGATAAATAAAGAAAAAGAGACAAGGAAACATATAAAGGGTGAGAGAATTAGAGAGCGAACAAAGGAAAGAGAGAGAGAGAGACCACATTTATATACCACCAGTAAAACAGGAGCAGATGATTCCAGATGATCAGGCGGTGATCAGTATACTAGTGGTGCTGAATGCTGAGTGGCTGGAGCTCCTTTATCTAGGCCTTTTCAGGGTTTGATCTAGACCCCTTACTTCCAGTGAAGGAGAATCTTAATGCTCCAGCAGAACAAGACATTCTGGACACCATGCTTCCAACTCTGTGGACCCAGTTAGTGGAAGAACCTTTTCTGTTCCAGCATGACTGTGTCCCAGTACACAAAGCGAGCTCCATAAAGACGTGGCTGGAGGAGT
>JBBIGA010118061.1:0-10076 GCA_037576975.1 Alestes dentex | reverse complement strand
ATATATTTGAATAAATATTTTTATATTTATGGAATGAGAATATATATATATAAAAGACAGTAAATCATTGTAGTCCATATTAATGTCAATTATTGCCTAACATTTTCCTACTGAAAATGCTGTGTGCACTTTGCTCAGTGTATTATAAGAAGCACAAAACTTGTCATCTCCGGTATCAAGTTTTATAATGACATCACATACACTCAGTGGCATCTATGGTTGACAGCGGAGATCTAAAGTGGATATAAAAGGCTTTCTGCTGAGTGGAGCCCCACAGGACTCCTAAATCTATCGCACCTGATTACATTATCTCTGTAATTCAGGAAACTGGGGAGCACACTATGCTCTAATGGGAACCAGTGGGAATGACTGACTGTGTCGTAAAATTCAAATGAAAAATGGTGAAAAGAATAAAGTAAGCGTATTTATGAATTATATGTTATTACCAAATGGGTTACTGCATGTGTAACAGGAGCTGTGGGAGCAGAGACCAGAATGGGATTGTAAAGAGCCTCCTTGTTCGTGACGCACTGCTCTGACATCACTCTGACGCTCCACACCTAACCTGCCCATCTGCCAGCTCAGGCTGGGATGGGGGTGGGGGTCGGACAGGCAACGCTCAGTGACGTATGGCGGAGACTACCGGAGGGCCTTCTACGCTTAATTTAGAGACACATGAGGCGAGAATAATGAGAATAAGCCTTAATGCTTTGAAACATGACGGAGGGATTAATCCACACACCCTGTCGCTGGATACGCACCTCCAGTCTGTGACCATGTCTCTCATATGTCACGTAGCGGCAGAATTACATTTTAATCTTGGCGTTAACTAGAATGTTTACTGTAATATTTCTCTTTAATGTGATTTTTGCCTATAATACAATTAGTATGCTTCCTCTAGCGTTACGTTGATGTGCAATATCTGTTGTGAAACAGATTGATTTATCAAAGTGCAAATTATGTAAAGAAATGTTTATGTAAAGGTTGGTTCAGCCGGAGAGGTCACACAGATGGATTTTCTGACACGAATGAAAGCCAAATTCCTGGAGACAGTAAAGGTCATATCAGAGTAAACATGTTGTGAGACATCTGCACTGACCTTGAGTTCACATCACTTTCCTTATCGCCCAGTTCCAGTTTTTCACTCAAATATGATCTTTCTACCTTCATGCTTCATGTTTGTGGTTGTAAATGACCCATTTCTGTCATTAACATCTATGCACCTGTGTCCCCAAAGTACCTGCATGAACAAATGTTTGGCCCGGTCCCAACTAGGACATCAAAGGTCTTATGGTCCCCTTTTGGTTATGCATGGGAGGTCAAACTGCATGGATGGCAGGATGTGCCATTTTGGGTTTAAAAGAGGTGATCGCAAGCACCCTTAGATTATTTTTTTTTTGCATCAAAGTGGATTTAAAGTGTAATTTGTGTAAATTGTAAATGTGGCAATTTACTATCATGTAAAGGTCCTGCCTCATGCCAGACCTTGCCTTATTTACCACCTTAGTCATTTTGGAGAAAAATAAGAGTTCTCTATCATGATGTGCAAGATCTGTTTAATATCCCTTCACCATCAAACTTACATGCAACAAAAATGGTAGCCTTACTTAACAGCAGTACAGAACTAGGCATGGTAGTAAATGGAGTGAGCTATATTTTTAAATGTAGTCTGCTTTTTAAAATCTTTCAGTGGTATAAAGTGTGAATGAAATAGTTTCATATGATTTCAATAGTTATTCAGTAACACTTCATTTTTCTGTCCCAATGATTACTTAATTACTAGTGTTTAATTGTAATTAATAAATGTAATTAATAACGCCCTACTAAATAGAAACATAATATTATCTGCAAAAAGGATTAAAAATGAAGTTTAAATGTTATTATATTGAAGGGTTAATAAGGTCTTCTGTAAATGAACATATTTGTATGTCTTTATGTAACACATTGATCAAGAAACCAGATACAATTCTAAGCTTGCTGTTTAGTAGGGCATCAATTGCTTGCTAATAGTTAATTTGCTCGTTTAAACACAGATCTTAAAATAAAGTGTTACCCATTATTTGTTATCCATAAATGAGATGATAAATAATAAATAATATTATGAGAGAGTATAATATTAATAATGAGATGAGTATGATAAATAATATTATTTTACCAGGTATTGCACCTCTGTAACCAAAATCTTGTAATGTGTGTCTGTCCCTGATGCCATTCAGGGACCTTTGAGGACTCTTACCCAGTACGTAACTACATTGCTGACCTTAACAGAGTGCTGACTTGGTGAAGAACTGCAGGGCTTAGCGCAATATTTCAGACAGGCCATTAGCCTCTGCTGACATGCAGTCAACTGGACGATGATGACAGTGATATGTGCATGTGGAGTGAAAAGATATAAAAAGCACAGTTTTTCTATCCCCATTACACTTGTATGGACACTTATAGATATCCATATACTCTGTCTTATATCTCATTTGAAAACAACATTTTGAAAAAAACACTGTAACACTGGATTGAGGCCACTTATGCTCTGTGATTTGAACACAGCAATATGTTAATAACCACCATTTCTGTATGATCGAACTATTGTCAGTTCAATCTTAAAATCTATGCAACATTAAGCTTGTTTTATTCCAGGCAAATTTCACTAAATTGAGATGAAGCAAAAATAAAAAGATCAGGAGAACACAAGCAATATCAGTCAATCTCCTAAACTTTCATTGTGGAAATTCCCCTTTTCCACCTCGGGTTCAATATTTGTATATCATTGTATCTACTTGGATACATTTACACCACATTTATGGCATTTAGCAGACCCTCTTATCCAGAGTGACGTACATCAGTGCTCAAGTAGTCCACATCTGTTCTTCAACCTGAAATGCTATACTTAAATCAACATCTGCTTTTAACCAAGTTAATGCCAGCTATCTTACACACCTAAACAACTCCTATTGAGGAAAAGTCAGAGATTAAGGCAAAAGTAAGGAAGGCATGGAGTAAGAGTGTAGGTGCTCAAAGGGCTTTTTTTAATTCGATGACTATGAGGAAGAAGAAATGAATAAGCAGTAACAAGAGGTTAGCAAGGTGCTCCTTGCAGAGGTGGGTCTTCAGACGAAACTTGAAGAAAGTGACGGACTCTGCAGATCTGATCAGAAGAGGGAGTTCATTCCACCACTGGGGGGCCAAAACTGAAAAGAGTATTAATCCATGTCTTCATCTTCTTTTGAGCAACGGAGGTTCCAGACAAGCAGTGCTTGATGCCCTGAGAGGACAAGAAGTGCTTGATCAGTGCTGATACGTGCTGATACGTAAGGAGGTGCAAGTCCATTCTTGGCCCTGAAAGCGAGTGTTAAGGATTTGAACTTGAAGCGAGTGACCACAGGGAGCCAGTGAAGGTTCCTTAGTAAAGGTGTGGTGTGAGAATTTCTAAACATCAAAGACGAACCTCACAGCTGGATTCTAAAGCAGCTGAAGTGGTTTTGTTACCTTCAGTAGAGAGTCGCAGTAGTCCAGTTTGGAGATGACCAGAGACTGGACGAGTAACTGCGTAGCTTTCGTGGTGAGAAAGGGCCGGATTCTTCTGATGTTGTAGAGAAGGTATCTGCTTGTTCTGGAGATGTGGTCAACCTGCAGTGAGAAAGAAAGGATCTTCATCTAGAGTAACACCAAGATTTCTTACTTTCTTTGAAGGGACGATAACTGAGTTCCCAACAGAAACGATGAGGCTTGGTGATGGACTCCCTTTGATGAAGAGAAGCTCAGTCTTGCTGGGATTCAGCTAGAGGTGGTGAGCCGCCATCCAAGACGAGATATCAGCCAGACAGTCTGAGATTGAAACCTGATCGTCACTGGAAGGGAAAGAGAGAATAAGTTGCATAAAAGTGGTAGGAAAACTATGTGAGTCTATTTTATCCCCAAGAGAACCAGTGAATGAAGAAAAGAGAAGTTGTCCAAGGACTGAGCCCTGCAGAACACCAGTGGACAAGGTTTGTGGGGCAGACTGGGACTCTTGGTTGAATGTGTCAAAGGCTGCAGAAAGGTCAAGAATAATCAGAGCAGAAGACGGGTTCAGTAGAGTGCGCAGCCTTGAACCCGGACTGGTAAGTAGACACTGAACACATCTGGTCATATGAGAAATTTTTGTTTTCACAAGCCCAGGTGTGTCTCTTGACAAAAGGGTTCAAGACTCCCAAAAATATAGTTCTAACATACGTTAATATATTCATAAGTCCAGGGTGACTTATTGGTTAAAATTCTACATCGAACTCTCTAGGGACTGTTGTAGCCCATCAGTTTACCACCTTGACCATCCTCCGTTACCAAGGCAATGCTCATAATTTATCACTAAAATACTCATAATGCTCATAATTTAGTCACTAAAACTGGTCAGCTTGAGGTAGATTAAAACATTCTTTACCGTAAGGTGATGTCAGGCAACCACGCCACCCTCTAGTGAGTTAACTCCCTTCAAAATCACTTTGTTAAAAAGTTGTTTCTATGTGCATACAAATGAGTATCCCTTAACGTATCAAGAAGCTTTTGAAATTTCATAGACCCCTCTTACTATTCCTGCTCGGCTGCAAAGATATTCTGCGCCTGCTAATAGTGACCTTCAAGGCCCTTCTGTGAACTATGCCCATGCATGCTTTTCTAGGTCTCCCTGTCCACATTCCTTCATAGAACAGACTGGCATTCAAGCGAATATATTAATAACACTGATATTTCAGTAACTGCAGTAATGTAAGTAATATAAGACGTTAAATGGAGTATCATGAGTGGGAAAACAAGAAAAATCCTCCACGCTCTTCAAAACGACCTCTGCCCTTTTCCTTTTTTAATAGTGTGGAGCGAAGTGGCTCTGCTGGTTTTAGGTGATGTCTGGGCTGCATGTTTGTGCTGACAGAGACATTATGCTCCCTGTGTAATCCTGCAGTCCTGTTCGACGTCAGAAAGAGAGAGATAGCGAGAGAGTGAGATAGACAGAGAGGGGTGGGAGGGAAAAGAAGGAGGGAAATTGGGAGCTGTAGGAGATGGAGTGAGACGGTTGGGGAAGGAGAGAGAGAGACTGTCAGTTGCCTTTATCAGTGTTTATCAGCACTGTATGCAGAACAGATTTCCCTCGACAGAATTAACTTTTCTTATCTCTCACCATGGCCTAAACCAAGTGGGAAACAGCGGCTATCGCTTCTCTTCACGCTTACTGCACTGCACACCGCACCACAGGGGCCTCCGTCCTCTGGCTATGTCTCTGACTAGAAAGAGCCGGCGGACCAATTCATTCATTAACCCTTTCAACTCTTGAAGGACTGCTTGTAGACCCAAACAGTAGTTTCACAATTATAAAGACTGTTTTATATAGACATAATATAGACATGTTTTGCTTATTTTCTAAAACAAGTTAATACACAGTCTGCACTGCATTATCATTTATTTGCTGAATTTAATGTGACAAATAGAGCTTGGGATCCCTTTAAGTCAATCCACTATTTTCATATATTTGCAAGGTCTTTGTTCATTTGACTTAATCCAAGTCAGGTGTAGACAATTCCAGAACTGAATAAATGATGTGAGCCTTTAGAACCCTACAGGGTGTTGTCCTTACAGTCAACAGCAAGGGGCTCCTCTAAGTAGCAGACTGGGGGGGTCTGAAACTAAAGGTCATTTACTCTTAAAAACAAGAGAAGAGAAATATACATAAACCCTTCCTTACTCTTATACATAAACCCTTCCTTACTCTTATACATAAACCCTTCTATACTCTTATACATAAACCCTTCTTTACTCTTATACATAAACCCTTCTTTACTCTTATACATAAACCCTTCCTTACTCTTATACATAAACCCTTCCTTACTCTTATACATAAACCCTTCTTTACTCTTATACATAAACCCTTCCTTACTCTTATACATAACCTCATCTTTCTTGTAATTTGCCCAAACTGTCATTTAGAAACAAAAGTTAAAGTGAACTGTTCAGTGAAAACAAGATCTGGAAGACTAAGAAAGATCCCTGAAACTGTTCGTAGACTAGTTAGGTATGCAAAGCAAAACCCACAAATTACTGCAAGGAACTCCAGGGAGAGGGATTACTTAATACTTCAGCAGATCAAGACTTTTTTGACAGCGCCATGCTTCCAACATAGTGGACACATTTTGAGGAAGAACCTTTTCTATTCCAGCATGACTGTGTCCCAGTACACAAAGCGAGCTCCATAAAGACGTGGCTGGAGGCGTTCAGTGTGGAAGAACTTGACTGGCCATACAGAGCCCTGACCTCAACCCCATCCAGCACCTTTGGGATGAACTGGAACGGAGATTGTGATCCAGGCCTTCCCATCCAACAGTACCTGACCTCATAAATGCTCTACAGAATGAATGGGCACAAATTCCCACAGAAACTCCAAAATCTTGCTTATGCAGTGTCTGACACTTTATGACATCAGTATGTATAAAAAATGGAAAAAACATCAGTATAGCCACTATCTTCACCTTACCAATATAGTTTTGCCTATACCGGTGTCTACAGAGTGTTAGAAACCACATGAGCTTTTCTTTGTGGATTCTCTTTTGCTGTCATTTTGAGTTTTTGTCAGTTTCTTAACTAATGAAGTGTTGCTGTTATTATCTTCCTTTGTGTTGCTTTGCTCCTGCTTTGGTTAAAACATCACCAGTTCATCTCTTGCCTCTGTTTTTCCTGTTAGACCCACTGTATGTTTGTTTCAAATAAATTGGACTGTACACTTGCATCATGCCTCAACCCCTGACAGCAAGTGTGTGGTGATTTAGGCATATGCTGGACATCAGCTTCCAGCACTTGTTAATGGTCTTGTTGTTTCAGTTGAAACACATCTCTGCTGATTATCTACACTAGAGGAAAACTGTGTGCATGTAATTTTTGCCTGAACATCTATTTTAAGATATATAACTGAATAACACGCCTCAGGCAAAAGGAGTTGTATTCCGCAGTTTTCGTGTGGATTATAAGTTTTTAATGTAATAAAGTCTTTGATTATTTGAGATGCCAATTAGCTACTTATCTGAAAATCTGCCTCTTCTGACATCTCTTACAGTGAGCTGCTGGAAGGGAAAATATGCCCTTTTAAAGTTTCCTCTCTTTATATAGCCTTACACCGTAAATGGCCAGCCTCGGTTTTATGGGTCAGAGGCAGCATGTGTGTTCGAAATGTCATGGCATGCTCCAGCTAATCTCTGCCTCCAGCTCACTTCTCCTGAGTGCTGCATGGCTTCTACATTGCCGTAAATATTGGCCCATTCTGAAACTGAGCTAAAGACAGAGGGGGCAGTAGAGAAATGAGTGCCTGGAGATACTGAGGGAATACACACATTACTTGCCAAAAGTTTGGACATACCTGTACTGAAACCTATAAGTATATTCTGTAATAGCATGACTTCAGATTTCTATGACTCCTTGCATAAAAAATGTTTCTTTTGAAATGAATGCAGGACTAAATGCTGAAGAATTAATGCTGTTGCATTGCCTCTTTCTGCAGCCCATCCTAGTGGCCGTGTGCAACAGAAATCAACCCCCATGATTCTGTTATCATATTAATGTGGACCCTGTCTACCGTTTGTGTGTGAAATGTTGTGACACTGTGTTGAGCTGCTAGTGAGCAATGAGGGGTTAAAAGGAAGAACAATTCACACTTGCTCACAAAGACAGTGAGGCCAAGAAAATTGAAGAGATTTCTTCATATCACGAATAATGTACATAATGCCACAATAAAAAGATATGATTTAAGCAGAATAAAAACACATCCATAAATTGCTAATTCATTCATAATTCTTTGTGACTTGCTCCACAAAGAAGCAAATATAAAACTGGGAACCTCTTAAAAAGCCTTAAATGTCGGTGTTTAAATGTAATCAGTGTGAAACACAAAATGTGCTTCCCTTCCTTATGCATTTGAGTGGGAGGCACTGCTCAAAATGTGACAGGATTGTGCAAGTGGGTTATTACATGAGTCTCTGATTTCATATTCTGCTTGATTAGCTAAAGTTTCTTCTGCCTTTTAAAATCAGGAGTAAACGTGCATTTCAGTCTCAAAAGGTGGGATGAGCTCCTTTAACAACGACAAGAAATACAGTGGTGAGATGGAGACATGTGCTGAAAAAATGTTTACCACCAGAATAATATTGTTCAAACTTTGGGGACCATATGTAGATACACTAGCACAAAATCTGAGTGGAAAGTGGAGACACATCCTCCCTTCATTTTGAAGTTCCATGACATACATTTGGGCTAAACAGGATGGTTGACAAAAAAGATGTGTATATTATTGATCACATACTTAAGAGTGACTTTTCCATGAAATCTTCCACACCACGAAGGGTTTCCTTATGGGTGAAACACTTGTGTAGTTTTGTCCAAAAAAATAATCAATGATACAGACTCAATATGACTCAAAATGTTTCACAGAATAAAACAAATGAAGTAGGGGTTTTCACTCTTCACTCATTTACACCACTATCTCTTCATCACTGAGCTTTCATTTTAGTCTTATCTCAAGCTTCATGACTACGTGCCTTATTATTATTTCAGTGCCTCTTTTAAACCATGCAAGTAAGCAGTCAGTGGGGGGATGTGCACAATTCATTAGATAGGCTGCAATCTTAATTAAACAAATATTAAATACAAATGTGTTGTGGCAGTTGTGGCCTCAAAGCTAATGCATGCTGCATGTGCTCATATGTACCTCTGGCCTATATGTGTGTGTGCATAAAAATCATTTTGTCATATCTCCATACATGAGAGAATGAGAGGAAAATAGACTGCCTGGGGTACAAAAAGGCGTAGAGAATGGAATCCATCTCTCGTTCTCACAGTGGGCATCAGGACTGGAAGGTCACCCTGCTCAGGTAACCCAATCCGTGCATATTCACGTCACACGGCTCCCAGCCTGTCCCAGTGACGTCTATTCTCTTTCTCTCTCTCTCTCACAGACACACACACACGGACAGTATTTAAAATGGATATTGTGGCAGTGTGTCAGATGCAGGCAGGTAAACAGCAGCAGCAGTGCTGGGTTACAGCTCCACATTCTCCAGAGGGAAAACAGCCATGCCTTCATTGTTCTAAACTACATCATTACGCACATGCAGACACACACACACACACACACACAAAGGAAAGCTTAATACCCATACACTCTATGGGCAAAAGTTGTTTTTTTTTAACTGCAAAAAACAATCTCTTATGACAAGTCAGTCTAAAGTTCTGTGGCACTTCTCTTTATCATGCAAATGTGGTTTGTTGGACCTGAATTTCTTAATAAAATACACTGTAAGTCCAAACTCATCAAGAAAGCCCTTCTAATTACAGAAACTGCACCTAGAGCTGATACAGTGGATCAATTGCACATGCACACAGTTTGCATAATCACACATGAGCTCTGGCACCACACATGAGGTTGCCATGTCTGCAAGGCAGCTATAAAGGCCCCCAGTACTGGGCTGCGGAGCAGGGAAACTGTGTTCTCTGGAGTTACGAAGATCCATCCAATACCTCTGGGCTGAGCTGGAGTGGTGTTTGTGATCCAGAACTAATCCAACATCAATATCTGACCTCACTAATGCTCTTGTGACTGAATGCAACCCAGTCCTCATTGCAATGTTCAAACATAGAGTGTCTCTTCCCAGAAGAGAAGAAGCTTTTACTGAAGCAAACGGGGAACAAATTCCTTACTAGTACCCTTGATTTCAGATGTTCGGACATACAGAGCATTTGAAATAACTGCAAATATTCACACATGTAAGTAAATTGTCATAATTTAATATATTTGAATAATGTACAAATGATGTAGAATCTAGAAGTTTGGAGATCAAGTAAGTTTCAGTTAAGAGCCATGATACATTAGTTAGAGAAAGACAGAGATAAAGAATAAGAAGAACTTTCTTGAGGCTTGTTTGAGGGACAATGGCAAGAGAGAGAGAGAGACAGAGACAGAGAGACAGAGAGAGCGAGAGAGAGAGACAGAGAGAGAGAGAGAGAGAGAGAGAGAGAGAGAGAGAGACAGAGAGAGAGACAGAGACAGAGAGAGAGACAGAGACAGAGAGAGA
>JBBIGA010118058.1:0-10077 GCA_037576975.1 Alestes dentex | reverse complement strand
ACCAGAGAGCTGTCAAAGGACACCAGAAACAAAATTGTAGACCTGCACCAGGCTGGGAAGACTGAATCTGCAATAGGGAAGCAGCTTGGTGTGAAGAAATCAACTGTGGGAGCAATTATTAGAAAATGGAAGACATGCAAGACCACTGATAATCTCCCTCGATCTGGGGCTCCTCGCAAGATCTCACCCCGTGGGGTCAAAATGATCACAAGAACAGTGAGCAAAAATCCCAGAACCACATGGGGACACCTAGTGAATGACCTGCAGAGAGCTGGGACCAAAGTAACTACATGTCCAGGCCAGTCTGAAGTTTGCTAGAGAGCATTTGGATGATCCAGAAGAGGATTGGGAGGACTTCAATCGTATAGAAAATCTGTGGAGGAGCTGAAGTTTCGAATGTGTGTATGTATGTATGCATGCATGCATGCATGCATGTATGCATGCATGCATACACACACACACACACGCCAGCCATATTGCTAGTACCAGGTGTTGGACTCCCTTTTTCCTTCAGAACTGCCTTAATTCTTCCTGGCATAGATTCAACAAGCTGTTGGGAACATTCCTCAGAGATTTTGGTCCATATTGACATGATAATGTCGGCTGCACATCAGTTGCACATCCATTATGCGAATCTCCCGTTCCACCACATCCCAAACGTGCTCTCTATTGGTTTGAGATCTGGTGACTGTGGACATGTTCAAGAAACGAGTTTGAGATGATTTGAGCTTTGTGACATGGTGCATTATCCTGCTGGAAGTGGCCATCAGGAGATGTGTACGCTGTGGTCATAAAGGAATGGACATGGTCGGAAACAATACTGAGGTAGGCTTTTGGAGTTTAAATGATGCTCAGTTGGTACTAAGTGACCCAAAGTGTACCTAGAAAGTATCCCCCATACCATTACACCACCACCACCAACCTGAACGGTTGATACAAGGCAGGATGGATCCATGCTGTTTACGCCAAGTTCTGACCCTACCATCTGAATGTTGCAGCTGAAATCGAGACTCATCAGACCAGGCAACGTTTTTCCAATATTGTTTTGTCTAATTTTGGTGAGCCTGTGCAAATTGTAGCCTCAATATCCTGTTCTTAGATGACAGGAGTGGCACCCGGTGTGGTCTTCTGCTGCTGTAGCCCATCTGCTTCAAGGTTCGACATGTTGCGTGTTCAGAGACGGTATTCTGCATACCTTGGTGGTAACAAGAGGCTATTTGAGCTAGTGTTGCTTTTCTATCATCCCAAACTAGTCTGCTCATTCTCCTCTGACCTCTGACATCAACAAGGCATTTCCGTCCACACAACCCCCACTCGTTGGATATTTTCTGTTTTCCTGACCATTCTCTGTAAACCCTAGAAATGGTTGTGCGTGAAAGTCCCTGTAGATCAGCAGTTTCTGAAATACTTAGACCAGCCCTTCTGGCCATAACAAACATGTCACATTCAAAGAGTCCTTTCTTCCCCACTCTGATGTGTGGTTTGAACTACAGCAGCATGTCTTCATCATGTCTAGATGCCTAAATACATTGAGTTGCTGCCATGTCATTGGCTAATTAGCTACTTGTGTTAACAAGCAACTGAACAGGTGTACCTAATAAAGTGGCCGGTGAGTATATATGTGTGTGGGTGTGTATATGTATTTGCGTGTGTGTATATAAACAACTTTAATGTACATATTTGGTTTTAAAAATGTTTAAAGTGCTCATAATCACAGATAATTATTGTTATTCTTGCTATATTTTTTTTTAAATAGAGCAGGTAAACACTGTTAAAATTCATCCCTAGTTCATACAGTTCATTTATGGAAATGAATCTGCAAAACCTTGTTATATCACAAAAAACAACACATTTACATTTATCCTCATGTTCGGCCTACAGCAGTCTAGCTAACTCGTTTATGATTAAGTTTTGTGAGTTTTAGTCCAGACTGCTTATTGAATGAAGCACAATGCAGGAAGGCCGATCAGAGCAGACCTCATGTGCATATATCAGTGTTAACAAAACAGCCTGAGGATGAAGAGAGGCTGGAAAATAGTAATGTAAAAAAAGGATTATGAGCGTAAACTCACAATGTTACACGTGGTGGGGGAAAAAAAAAAAACATGTACAAGAAAAATGTGGGATTACGGGCCCTTTAATGGTCCATTAAGCACTTAGAGCTGTCTCATAGTCTGAGTGCTGACCCTTCATTGGTCCGCAGTGGGTGTGTGTCTATTTATACGTCACGTCTGTTTCAGAAACGTTCACAGAAATCCAATGAATACTTTTCCTGTGAATTCTTTCATCTGTGTAGAGGAACACAAAAGAGCTGATACAATCTGAGGGCTTCTTGTAAACAGGAACAGGCTGGTCACCCTTATCTGCAGTGCCTTTTTCAAACCTCTTTGAGAACCGTGGATGTGGGATTTCTTGCATCACACATGTATATGGGTTCTTTTAGCTTTCCTTTGAGATGTGGCTTTGAAGCACAAGCATCTTTCTCCCCATCTGCTGTCAGTAACTACATGACACTACCCGTGGTTGTGTTTTAAGCAGATTCAGAATAAAATCATTTTACTCATAGCCTCTGATAGTATTTTTTATTTTTTTTGGCACCACAGCTACTTATTTGCATCAGAAAACACATACTGTGACATTCAAAGTGTTTACTTGGATTCCAGTTTAGCCAGATATGAATCTATCTTTTTGATAATGTGAGAAAATGACATGGTGCTCCAATTCCTTTGATAACACAGCTGGCTCAAAGATTTTATTGATTCCCCTAGAACCAGGGAGGCCTCTGATGGTGATGCATGGAACACCCGAATTTGTGGCTCCAGAGGTGATCAATTACGAGCCTGTGGATCTAGCCACTGACATGTGGAGCGTTGGGGTCATCTGCTACATTCTGTAAGTATTGCATTGGGCACTGATTTGTAAATTCTGTCTGAATTTGTCAGTATTCACTTTTTCTTGCCTGTGGCCGTTTGATCAGTTTTGTCCACGTAACCTTCTGAAACATGTTACTTTTTATAAAGTTCATCCACCCTCAGTTACTACTGGTCTTCTACCTCTTAGCACATTTGAAAAACACACATTTTGGGGTGGATCACGGGTCTATAGGAAAAGGTGAGGGAGGGATATTTAGTAACAAAAACAAAAACTCCTGACATGGACTGGGGTGAGGCTACAGAGACAGCAAAACAGAATTTTCTCAAGTAAATTCATGGCATGATGGCAAAAAGGTGTTCTTCAAAAACAATTTTTCCATCATCTTTTGTTTTTCTTATTTTTAATTGTCTTTCAATGCTCCTCAAAGTCCATCCTTTTATTTCCATCTCTTTCGTTCTCTGTGTCAGACTGAGTGGGGAGTCACCATTTCAGGGAAACAATGATAGTGAGACTCTGGCTCTGGTCACTGCAGCATCCTGGGAGTTTGATCCAGAGTTTGATGACCTCACAGACAAGGTGAAGGACTTCATCTCCAAGCTGCTGAAGAAGGAGAAAAGGTCTGGCAGTGATGGACATCAAACTGAGCTCATTAATTTCCTGTTGGATGTTATAGCTGGTTGTCACTCCTACTAAAGTAAATTTCATCCAGATATTTGTAAGCCACCACTTAGGAACTAACCAAATATCCATAGGACGCTTAATATTGTATTCTGAGTTTTGTCTCCTGTAGACTTGTCAATACATGTCTTGGTGTTTGTTTGAGCTGGTGACTGTTTCCTGATCCATACAGATTATAGACATTGTTCTAGACGTTGTACACTTTCCTTGCACTGTATTTGTTGCTGGTTTTTAAGACTAACTCACCAGATTTAATTCTCAGTCCGTCTTTTTACGAACATCTGATGAACTCGTAACAATCACTGGTTAATCTGAATGCCTGTTTTAATGCTCATTCTCTTCTCATTCCTTTATTTATAAGTCTTTCTGTAAGTTCTGCGGTTGTCCAGCTAAGGATGAGTTCATCTCAATGCTTCTTTCTTGTGCTCTTAAAGTTTTGCACCGGCACTGTCACTCTTGGCTTGCTAACGGATTTCTGTAAAGTTGTATGGTGAAAATGCCCACTTTAAAAAGGATTAACCATTAACATTTGAACATAACAGTAGTAATGAATAATGGTGGAAAAATGACTTCTTTGAATTTGTGATGCACACACACACAGGGCCAGGATGTCTTGTGAGCACGCTTTGGCCCATCCATGGATGGCCTCATCGTCCTCCACTCACCGAATCACGAAAACCCTGAACAAAGACAAGATAAGGCGATTCCTGGCAAGGCAAAGATGGCAGGTACACAACTGACCTTTTCCTAAACCCCTCCCCAAAATACTGATTGACCATTGTCAGCTTAATGAATGTAACTAGGCCTTGGCGCTCCTGACATACACAGTACAATATACAGTTGTTGTGCATGGGGTGCTACAAATAAGATAATCAGATCACAAGGTTTTGGATGGATCAAATATCCAGAAAAGGGATGTTTAGGATTACAAGTTGGGTAAAAGAGAGGTATAGGCTCTAGATGAAATAGTGTGCAAAGCTGCATTAGCTCTTAAACCCATCAGCTGTTGACTTTTGCCATTGAAACTTTATAACTGATCAAGAAAAATGATTAGCTATAGTAATAGAAACCAAGCAGGATGGTATTTGGGGAGGGACAGTTGAAGGGAATGATTCTATAAGTAGCTTGACTTCCCTCGCTTCTCCACTATGTACGTTCTTACAGTTTATACATAACTCTCCAAGTAGAGTCGGTTTTGTCCAAGGTCTTGTAATACCAAAGAGTGTACTGATTGTGAAATGGGCAGAACGCTAGAATGTGATTTACATCTCTGTGTTGTAGAAAACGGGTAAAGCTTTGCTGGCTTTGAAGAGGATGGCTCACCTCTCGCACAGATCCAATGGGTCGGACTCTCCTTCCAGCTCCACAAGTGGTGAAGCACATGCACATGATACTGAATGCCACATCTGTTTGTAATAAGTAGAAGGCTATGTCATTACAACACCAGGACTGTCTTCTACACCCTCTTCTCTCTCTCTGTTTCTCAGACACAGGTCTGGGGAAAGAAGCAGAACAAGCTGTCGCGTCTCTCGAGCAGCAGCTGAACAGTCAGCCGAGCTTCCCCCAAATTTTTCATGACCTTACGGAGCCCTGCGGGGCCACTGTATACATGGCCTGCATCATACAAGGTAGTTACTAAGACAGGCTCATACATCATTCAGTAGGAAATGCCCAACCAACCAGTTATGCTCCATTAAACCCATTACGTTTTACATTGTGCTTTTACAGTGGCATGCACCAAAAACAAAGTATAACTAAACGTATAAACCTTTTGTACTGTGCATATGCCCTTTATGAAATGAGTTTGTACTGGAAAATTGACTGGTACAGATGTCCAAGACCTATTGTTGTATTAGTTTTTCTGTAAATGTGGCTTTGCTGTTTATTCTCTCTTTTTATTAGTGTTATTTTAATTTACTTTTTAAAGGATCCCTTATCATATTCTCTTATTTTTATAGTGTTTCCAGTCTTTTAAATAAAGTATTACTCTGTTGAACCGTGTAATACTTGGCTTCACTGGAAGTTTAAATAAAGAATGATGAATGAATTAGTATCTGGCAACGCTGGACAGATATACTAGTTATTTCACGTTTTTTTTTTTCCTGAAGAAATGGTAATTAAAAAATTTGGTCAATACGTTTTAAATGAGATTCTGGATATTCGTTTTATACTTAAGTTTATGCTACACAGGTGTCTCAATAAATATGGAATAATCTGCAATCTTCTTTTAAATTGTTTTAAAACAGAATGTTAATCATTTCACACATGTACCTGCAACAAAATTGGTTTCCAAAATTCACACATTTGTACTGTATGCAATAATCATTTTGCTTGGCATGTTTTTGCTAACCTGAAAATCCCAACTGTACAGCTTAATCCATGACCGTGCATGCTCTGCATCACTAGAGAATGAGTGATGGGTGTAGGCTGTGGTGGCTTTATTCAAATGCCTGTCCTTTCCTGCAGGTTACACTGAGATTTTTAGGTTTTCTTGCTCTGCATCACTGTAGAATGAGCCTGAGAGTGTGTGGCTGTTATCTTCAAACCCTTTCCTGCAGGTTACCCCGAGCCGGAGGTGGTGTGGCTGCTGGACGACGTGCCACTGGAAGAAACTGAGCGCGTACAGATCCAGTACAACGAGGACGGCCTGTGCACCCTCACACTGGCTCGTGTCCAGCCAGAGGACTCTGGGATGTACGAGTGTCGTGCTTCCAACTATCTGGGACAGGCGCTGTGTTCAGCCAGGCTAACTGTGGCAAGATAGATCGGTGGAATCCAGAACATATGGCAGAAAAGACTACTCGTCTGGATGGTTAGCATTCAGTCAACATTTTGCAATGGGGACCAAATACAGCCAAGGCGGGATGGAGGAATTCTTATGGTGTTGAGGCCACAGGGACTCACAAAGCACTTCCTGACCTAAAAGACACTGTATCACAAAAGCATTTAATATGGAGTGGTGCGGCCCTAAAGGTTTATCTGGTAAGCTAAAGCCAAGTACAATTTGATGTTTATCATTTTTTATTCTTGTACTTTAATTAAATATTAATAAATAAAAGATTAATGAATGAGTTCCCTATGTGCTCTAGTCTCTCGTCCTTTATCTTGTTCTGTGACACAAGGAATTTTTGACATTTACAAGGAATTTCAAAGATTGCTCACATTCATGCTCCAACACATATATGACGTCTTATCATTGACCCCTTCCTGTAGGGGGGCTCCAGAAATCCATCTCATTACTTTGACTGACAATTCCTTGATTGCTCATTCCCATGTCCTTCCGCCTGTGACGTCAAAGAGAAAGATCTATCAGTTCTTTAAAGGCCCTTGGGAGGAAATGAGAACAGAAGGTGCTTGCAGAGCAAGGAGGCTCAAGTGCATCCTGCATAGAAGTAATTTTTTAAATTGTGGAACATGTTGTAAGCCTGTGGTACGAATCCTCCTCCTCTGCTCCATAACAGCAGTTAACAGAATGTCCTGAGTCAATGAAACTAATGACATGGATGAATTTCAATACAGCGCTCTTTGGAGGAGTCAGTTGTCCTGTGTAGGTTCAAGTATCAAAATATTGGCAAGTGACGCATGTAAAAAGGTGTTTTCACCATGCTGCTCACAGGGAGGAGCTGTGAAAGAAAGGGTAATCAAAATCCACATGACTGACGTTGGGAAATGGTGTATTACTCTGAAGTGCTGGTTCATGATTGGCATTTATATGTGAACAGACATCCGAATGCGAAACACCTCCCTGTCAAAATCAGAAAACTTAATTGATCCTGGAGGAAATTGCTTAATCATTTATGTAATTGCTTATAATTTATATCAACACTGATTCTAGAGTTACGCAGAAGTCATACCCCATAAGATCTTTTTACTTTACAAAAAATTTATACTTTTTCAGTTTAATATATTATGAGCATAATTACAGTGGTGTGGAATCTTTAGTACAGTTGTATTTTACTTTAATGACTGTGTACAAGTTGAACAAGGACTACTAAGTGATGCACTGAGAAGGCCTTTCATGAGTAGATCAGACCCATGTGAGTTCTTTAATGGAAGGAATCAGACTAAAAAAATCTGACTTGTTACCATGGTAAAGTCTAAATTTGCTCAGATTTAAAAGTTGTAAGCTTTTGCCACATTTAGCTTGAATATTTATACATTTTACTTAGCACAACTAAAAATGTTTATTTCTACATTTAAATGAAAAACATTCCAGATTTCCAAAATAATCTCAGACATACAAAATCATTTCTTCTCTGACTGTTATCAATAAATTACATTTTCGTAGTGTTTTCAAAGCATTGATAAGCTGCTATTAAAAGTCTATCATATTAAGTGTAATCTACTTATATGTCAAGTATAATTCTTGACCCAAGTTCTCCACATGGGGACAGTGGGACAAACTGAGCCTATGGATACTGTGACACCAGTTGCTTTAAAAACCTGAAGGATGTTCAAACACAGTAATAAATCAGCACCAAACGGGCTTCAGCCCTCCCCTTTAATTCGTTACATTTAATTCTTACATTTCCTATGAGTGCATAAGCAGGATTCAAAATGATCAGATGGACATTGGATTCTGATAGAATCAAGACTAAACCAACCACTAAACCAACCAGTTTCAGAGCTTGAGTGACTTGGCCCTCTTTTTCAGTACCATTATAAAACTGACTAGCAGTTGAACCATTAAAAAAAAAAAAAAATCATAAAAATGTATCCAAATATGAAGCCACACAGTGCCAACTGACAAAGCGCAAATCAGGAATCACTGGAATGAGCAGGCCAGCTGTACAGCAACCATATGCAATTTTACACACAGCCACAGTACTGCACTAAATAAGCAGCTAAATGTTCAAGACAATAAACTGCTTAAAAATAAATCTGCTAATAATCTCAGAGCTGTTGCTGCCCTGCTGTCCTGGCAATTCCTGATTCTTATAACAAACTACACCTGGCCTTAATTCAAGAAGAATCTAATCCAGTTGTGCAATCAAAACCCTGCATTATGTGCATGCTGGGTGTGGCAGGACAAAGCTGTCCATTTCTGCTGTCCATACAGAGATGCTCACACTCTCCACTGAGGCAAAGACCAATTCAGTCAGCTTCAATATTGAGCTGCACTCAGAAAAAAGAAAGAAAAACAAGGGTAAATCCCTGAAATTTCTCTCAAGAGTGTTTGATGCACTCCGTCTGCCACTGAAAAGTTAAATGCTAAAGCGTGTGCGTATGCTTGTGTGTGAAACTGCCATCTCAGGACAGGAGTCCAGCGTCCTCTTTTCTCTGTCGAATGCGTTCTTGTAGAAGATTCCAGGCCTTTTCCACCTGTAGAAGAAAACACACGCACGCACAAACACACACTATTTAACTGCAGCTCCAATTTTAGGTTTTCATGAATTAAGGAATGTATTGACGTCAAACAAACACACTGCAACGTCCATGTGGGTGCTGAGTGTTCAGATTTGTGTACCTGTCTCTGAGTAACATCTGGCTCCCACATTGTACACAGAACTACATTAGCCTGCTCCACCAGCTTAGCATTAGACCACTGACTCTGCAGTCTCTTCAATGCCTCCTCCCTACTTACACCATCACGCTCCATTATACGCCTTACTGACTGAGAGAGACAGAGAGACAGAGAGACAGAGACCACTTTAGTGTTTAGATACTATTAGATAGCACATCTCAAAGATGCTCAGTCAGATTGAAATCTGGGGTATTCATGGACCTATCATTGGTTCACAGGTTGTCCTTCCTAGCATGACTTTTGGTAGGTTCTAGTCACTGCATGCACGGAACACAAGACGTGCCATTTTGGAAATGCCCAGACCAAGCGGTGTAGCCATGGCAATTTGGCCCTGGACAGAGTCATTCAGGTCCTCACATTTGCCTATTTTTCCTGCTTCAAACACATCAACTGACTGTTATTGTATAGCCAGTTGTTTTCTTTAAGGAATTTTAAAAGTTAACAAAACTGTCATATTCCATTACACAAATTCAGTGTTGTCATACATGTATGCTAGTGCTCTTCGTGAACTGTTGAAAAAGGAGGTATAAGGCTACACTACCTCTTCCTCTGGTATAATGGCCACCCAAACCTCATGCACCATATCTGTCCATCCAGCCTCCAACAAGACTGCAGCGTCCAGAACACATACAGACTTGCCTGGAGAGAGAGAGAAAATGAAAGAGTATGAGAGAGAGAGAAATCATTGTTGTAGTATTTAGATCATTGAAGCACATCCCACCGATCTCACACCCTCAGAAAACAGAATTAATTCCTTAAATATCTCTCGTGGAATCAGATCCCAGTAAACTGTAAATTGTATGTATATGTGCTTTTATGACATATGACTACTTTTAATATTAAGAATGCTAGGAGAGAGAGAGAGAGAATGAGAAATTGAGAGAGAGGAGAGTAGAGAGAGAGAAAGGGAGGGATTGAGAAATTGAGAGAGAGAGAGAGAGAGAGAGAGAGAGAGAGAGAGAGAGAGAGAGAGAGAGAGAGAGAGAAAGAGAGAAAAAGAG
>JBBIGA010118057.1:0-10078 GCA_037576975.1 Alestes dentex | reverse complement strand
GTTAATGAAGTTCTTTGCACAAAATCACTCTCACATAAAGAGATCTCACCAGCTCTATTCTTGACAGTTTCAGTCCCCTTCAAAATGAGCCGTTTAAGGGCTCTGACACTTTTATCCAAATAAGCTGTCACTGGCCACGCCCCACCCATCCCATGCTTACACTGCACGTTTACCACACGTGAAAATGTGGGGGGCTTGTCAGGTGAGGGGCGGTTCTGTGCAAATTTCCTCATCCAGACGTCACAATAGGGGAGTTGAAGAATAGGGCTCATAGAAGGATATGATTCCTGACACCAAAATCTTTCAATTGACCCACAGAAAATGGACGGGTGTTTTTTGTTTGTTTGTTTGTTCTTGGAGTGTTTATAGCAGCAGTAGAGACACAAATGCTAAGGGATGCAAAAAAAGTGAATTTTGCATAATATGTCCCCTTTAACAGCAAGTCAAGGTTACAGCTGATATGGGACCATCTTTATACTCGGAAATAACATTTGACAGTCAAATCACACAGATTTTACATTTTCAAATTTTAACGTGGAACGCTAGAGTTCAAGCACAAACAAAACTCATGCAGCAATGAGTAGAACTGTTAAAAAAACTCCCCACTTGTCACACACACCAATGACGTGGCACACAAGAGGCACCGGAAATGAGCGTGTCACTGGGTATTTAAACATGGATTTTGTAAACAACAAGTGCTCAGTCATTGAGTCTTTGCCCACCATCAACTCATCTCCATCATCAAGGTGCCGTGAGTACTCCAGGTTATTTCCTTGGCTTTTTCACTGTGTTGTGTGTGGGTGAACGCAGATTCCTGGTGGGAATCTCTACTCTCTGTGAGACCGTTCTCCTCCACACGACACTGGGCAAATAGTTCGGTCAGTTTGTGACACCACTGAAGGGTTAATAAATATTTTACATTTGTGCAAACACATTTAAACGGCAAATAACAATGAAAAACATCCAGCACTTTAGCAATTCGGTCAATATAACCTCATGGATTAGTTTCTCCTAATTCAATTTTTTAACCACTGTGACCATATTTGGATTAAATTTGGTTGTAATCAACACTGGTGTGTATGTGGCACACTGCCTCAAAAATATGAATGATGCATCTGTCCAAAAGTAAAGTGTCCAAAAGTAAAGTGTAAAGTGATCATTTTGTCATATGTGAACACACCATAGTGTGAACAGAACAAAATTCTTCTCTGCATTTAACAAATTCACCAAGTGAAGCATTGGGCAGCCAGGAACACAGCGCCCGGGGAGCAGTGTGTGGGGACGGTACCTTGCTTAAGGGTACCTCAGAGTAGAGCCCTGCATTGGGAGCAATGCAAATCTTGCGGGATCGGGCGAGTTTAAGGTTGCCGCAGTCGGGAGCGGGCGGAAGAAACAGAGACAGCGGGCGGGAGCAGGCGGGATAAAAGACAGTCCCAAAATTGTTAGCAGAATGGAGGATGCAGTTGAAGTTGTCAATAAAATCAAGAAGGGAGAATATAAAATAAAACTAAAGATTAGGGAATCGGAAAAACTTTAAAACGGTAACAGACAAAGACGGCAAAGAGCTGGACGTTGTGTGTTGTGCGAAGTGTGGCAAAGCGTTAGTCTACAATGGACACAAATCTGGCACTTCAGGATTGAGGCAAAAACAATTCTTCCCCTACATGTCAAGCAAGAGACTACTAAAAAATGTGGTGAACTGTGCTGTAAAGACATTGGGCCTTATGATTTTGCTACCGGGGCTTTACTGACGTATTTCAGCATGGTGTTAACATCACCGCTAAATACTGCAAGTTTAATGTTAGACAGTCTGCCTCATCCAACAACTGTATCAAGGCATGCTGAGAGAAAGGCTCAGGAGGTGCAGTGATCCGTGTCAGCGGAGATAAAACTTAAAATTGAAAAATAAGGATGTGCTATTACAGCGGATATATGGATGGAAGATTACCACAAAACATTCATATCCTGCTCTATCCACCACACGAATGAGGACTTCGAGCTGCTCTCGAGGGTGCGGTTTGCGGCTCTTTTCGTGTTTCACATCCTCTGTGAAAGAACCAGTGCGCGCCACTAACGTAAAATAACAGAACATGGATCGTTTTTTGGACTTTATAAATATATTTTAATACATTTTTTTTACTTCATTAATGTATTTTCCAGGAGCGGGCGGGAGCAGGTGGGAGTGGCAGAGAGAGCAGGGCTCTACCTCAGAGGTGCCACTAGCAGTCTTGGGATTCGAATCCACAAGCTTCTGATTGCAGGGCGAACGCCCTAACCACCAGCAGCGCATGTCTGTGTGTTTTGATGCTTTTGACCAGTTTTAGACAGCTTTGCTGGTTACACTGGGACTGTTGCTGGTTGCTTGCCTCAAGGCGTTTGATACTGAACCCCATATTTTTCCTGAAGAGTATGTGCTCATCATCCTCTCGCCTTTTATCAGAGGTCAGTGTCTGTGTAATTGGCCACTGTTGGAGTTTTTTGGTTGGTGGACTATTGCCAGCCCAGCAGTGACACTGATGGATGAAAACACACTACAGCACAACACACAGTACCAGAGTAGCACTGAGTTGAGAACTGAACTGCTGCTGATTATGTGCACATATAAAGCCCACAGTTACATTCCAGTATTCTGTTTGTTCTCCACTTGCAACAACTCTGCAACACTTGCAACATTTTTACTTCTAGTTTGGAGTGTGTATATTCATAGTTTATTTATATATACTACATGGACAAACATATTGGGGTACGCCTGTTTTTCAGGGTTTGGGCTAGGCCCCTTAAGTCCAGTGAAGGGCAATCTTAATGCTTCAGCATACCAAGACGCCATGCTTCCAACTTTGTGGACACAGTTTGGGGAAGAACCTTTTCTGTACCAGCATGACTGTGTCCCAGTACACAAAGCGAGCTCCATAAAGACGTGGCTGGATGAGTTTGGTGTGGAAGAACTTGACTGGCTGCACAGAGCCCTGACCTCAACCCCATCCAGCACCTTTGGGATCAGCTGGAACGGAGATTGTGATCCAGACCTTCTCGTCCAACATCAGTGCCTGACCTCATGAATGCTCTACAGAATGAATGGACACAAATTCCCACAGAAACTCCTACATCTAGTGGAAAACCTTCCAAGAAGAGTGGAATCTGTTATAGCTGCAAACGGGGGACCAATGCAGTGTCATTAAATGTGATGGTCAGGCAACCCAATACTTTTGTCCGTATGTGAATTCTATGAGTCTTTTTGTATTCTGTAAAATCTGGAGCCATGCTGTCTCATCTCACTGTATACATGTACTGTATATAGCTGAGATGACAAAGTATACTTTGAATAGCTGGACACCTACAAAATGCACAAGATTTTAAGAGCTGTAACATCAAGTAATTTAATCCAAAGCAGTGTATGAGAATTTAATCTGCATCGTCAATGGACCCCTACTTATCTTCTGAGCATCTTCCATTTACCATCTTTCAAACCGCTGTCAGAGATGCAAACCAGGCAGTAAAGTGTGTCAAATTTAGCCCAGTCCAATTTAACCTCAAACCAGAAAGTATCAAACTTCTAAATGTGTATCACTACACTGTGTTCATGGTGTGAGCATGTGTTAACATATATAAGTCAAGGCACATATTTCGACACTTCTTTATTGCATTAAAAATCATTCAAGTATTGTTACACCCCTATCCTACATGATGTCCCAGATAAAATGGCTGGTATGAGCATTGGTATGCTTTTGCACACTTCCCACCTCAAAAATTTTGATAGGTTTACTCTACATAGAAATATGTACATGTACATACAGTCATTTATATTTGAAATCATTTTATTTCCTTCTGTTCCACTGGTCCAGGTTCTGCACTGCTTTGCTATTCCTCACTTCCAAGATTTAACACACACAAAAAGCCCCAAAAGTTAAGAAAAGTCTGTTCAGATGCACGGTACCTTGTAATCCAAAACATTTTATTTACTCATAGTTATGATGTTTTGCAATAGGCTACTTTTATTTCTACTCAAGCTATTTCAATATAATAACAATACAGTATATAGAGTATGGACTCATTCTGTTCGATCCACCTTCGCAAATCCTCTCTCTTTCTCTCATTCTCTCTCTCCCTTCCTTGATCTCTCTCTCTCTCTCTCTTTTTGACCACACAGAGCCCTTCTAAAGCTGACCCTTCTAGTCTTCTTTTTTAATGCTTCTCTTCCGCTTTATCATTGTCTTTTCACCTCCTCTGAATCAGATATGCCAACTTTATTTGCAAGCAGAGGCACTGTGACCTTACGCAAAATTCTGCCTCATCTAGCATTCACCACATCTCCACATCCCACTTTGACTCACAGTGGTTCTGATAGGCTCTGTAAAATAAACCCCTATACAAAGCGCTATTTAGACATGATTAGTATAATAAGTTCAAGGTGTTGACCACGTGTGTCCAAATTCCTCAGAGCTGAATGTGCTAGAAGAACAAGTCGGCTCTTTTACTGTTTTGCAGTTTCACTTTTAACGGCTTCTACTGGTCTTTAATAATGGATGCCATTTGGAAAATAAAAAGATACATCACATTTGGGAATCAAAGTTATCAGATCTCTTTGGCAACAGGTTAAATTCAAATCACAATAATGTAATCTAACTTTCTAATGACCATAATGTATGTTAATAGCACAGTTACAGAACTAGTAAACCACGAGAGCATGGTAGAATATGATAATACATATATCACATCATCTATTATGTGTAATACTGATGCAAAAACTCACGTAGGGATCTAAATGCTAAAAAGAATGATGTAGTTATTAAAATCTAATTGCACTGTCTGCATTTTAACATTTAGTGCTGTAAAGTGTTTGTATCAATGACTCCACCCAAAAACTTTCTCCAGTGCCACCACCATATTTCACTGTGTGAAAATGGGTTTTATTGCTGAAATATGCATCTGTGAAAAAATATAAATGAAGAACTGATGACTGAACATCAGTCCTTGCTGGTAATGTGTAATCAAACAATGAATAGCTACTTTCTGCATTAAACACTGCACAATAGACAGACAACGCTCCCACATCTGAACACTGTAATGACATCATGCCATCGGAGTATATCTTTGAGGATTAAGAGAATCTGTATGTACTCCATTCACATGAAAAATAAAAAAAATGAATCTACCCACTGAACAGGCAGAGACATACCTGATTGAAGTGTTCCAGTCTGTCTTTGACTTCCATCACCATGGGGTCAACACCTCTCACCCTGACCTCAGGATTCTGCCTCTGAGCATGAACTCCATTCCCCACAACTCTACCTGCATAGCTGAGAGAGAAAGAGAGAGAGAAAGAGAGAGAGAGAGAGCAAAATTCTTATTTTCTTTCATCAAGATTCTGTATTTGTCACATACACAGTTATGTAAGTACAACACATAGTGAAATGATCCCCTGTGTCGACCCTTAGGATTGTCCAAAAAGTTAACAAATAATTTACATTTAATTAAAGAGAAATTTGGAAAGACTGAACTATACTAAAACAAATATTAGAAATATTACAAATAGAAGCAAGATCTGTACAGCTTGCTGGTTGATAGAGTATAGATTTAAATGACTGACAGCATATTATGAGATATAGTGAGGTAGAGAGTTCAGTTTGCGTTCACAATTTAGTAACTTATGCCTTTAAAACCTCTAAAATCTTCTGATTTATGATAACATCACCATGCACAAGAGAGGAGGAAAACATTTTAACCAATTTTTTTTTGTTTCATCTTGATCTCTCACTACACCCAGATACCAACTCTGATACCACATTTTACTCGGAAATACACTATATGGAATATATTGAGATGTCAGTGTTGAGATGCTCGAACAGTACACATTCAAATACACAAACTTTAATATGGGGTTGGTCTCTCTTTGCAGCTATAACAGAAGGTTTTCCACAAGATTTTGGAGTTTCTGTGGGAATTTATGCCCTTTCCTTCTGTAGAGCATTTATGAGGTCAGACACTGATGTTGGGTGAGAAGACCAAGCTCGCAATCTCCGTTCCAGTTCATCCCAAAGGTGTTGGATAGGGTTGAGGTCAGGGCTCTGTGTGGACCAGTCAAGTTCTTCCACACTGAACTCATCCAGCCATGTCTTTATGGAGCTCGCTTTGTGCACTGGGACACAGTCATGCTGGAAGAGAAAAGGTTCTTCCCCAAACTGTGTCCACAAAGTTGGCATGGCGTTGTCCAAAATGTCTTGGTATGATGAAGCATTAAGACTGCCCTTCACTGGAGGTAAGGGGCCCAAACTCTGAAAAACAGACGTGTCCCAATACTTTTGTCTATATAGTGTACTAACCAATGATATTATGTTTCATCTCCCTCTCTCACCACAACCCACCTCAGCCCAGATACCCTCCCTGATATTTACTCAGAACCATGTCATGGAAAATGCTTTATGGTTTCCCACTCACAAAATAAAAAACTGTTTTTTATTTACAAATAAATTATAAAAAAAGTGACCAGTCGGGCAGAAAAATGTCATGTCAAGTTTAAAAGAAATTTGAGAAAAGCGTCAGTTATAGAAATGACAACACAAAATGGAAGTACCACACAAACATCTACGATCAACACTGCTTTGATCTGCCAGCCTTCTGACTGTTCTGTCTTCTCCTCCTCATAATTATGCAAATAAATGTGTATATTTGTACGGTCTCTCATTTGCACATCGTGTTTCTGAGTGTTGTGTCTTCATTCTTTGCTTGTTTAGACTCTTCCAGGTGCAGACCCCTGCTTGTTTACATCTCCTTACATTTGCGGCTTGTTTGTTGTGTGCTTGAACTTGAACCATATTGTGGATTGTTGCGCTTCAGGCACGGTGCCTCTGCAGGTGTTGTTTCAGGCTTATTTGCCTAAGAAATGTGGCACTCACTGAATATTGTTGGTTGTGTGAAAAAGACCCAAAATGTCCAATCTATAATGCTTAGGTTCAGAACTTCACCCATCAGGTTGATCCAGTCAGGAGCTGGTAATGGAGCTGATGTCTGAATGTGTGTAAAAATATGGCCTGTTTGTGTGTGTGTGTGTGTATGTGTGTGTGTATGTGGGTTTAGGTTTAGGTGAGGTCTCTCTCATTCTCTCTGTATACATACAGTACTGCACAATACAGTACATGTGAATATAATATTTAAAAACAGTTTAGATTAGCAGTGAGAGGGTTTTTTTTATATCACTAAACATACTAAATTACATTTCGCAGTAAATAGTGACTTTATATACAGTATTTCAATGTGTTCCTTGTGAAAGTCCAGTATGCAAATCCTAGCAATGCCTGGAGGCATTGAAAAGAAATCTGGAACCAAACCTCTTCTTGTTTGTTTGCATTTATTTTAATGAGTGCTGGGCAAGTTAAGGCGTTATTATCACGTTAACGCATTATATACGTAATTCATTATTTAATCGTGCGTTAACGCCGTGTTTTTATTACTATTATTTTGAAAGTTAATTGCTTTGTCTGTGCCTCACCCCACTCACTTGCTAGTGAACATAGTGACTGTTTACTTCGCTTCCTGAAAAAAGAAACATGTTTCTGCCTGTACCGGTAAAAAAAAAAAAAAAAGTAAACAGATTCATAAATGATAACTTCTTGTTGCTTGGAAGGTGCCTGTTATAATGTTATGATCGTGGCTCTGGACCATAGGCACCGGAAGCATTTTTAAGGTGCGAGGGGGACACAGAGCTCTACATCTTTTTTGGCGGTGGAGGGTGGGGTGGGTTATGGCAGAATTATAATGGTTTTTAAGCTATAATGGTTCTCTGCTCTGGACTCTGAGGGGAACTTGTTTTCTATAACAAACTAGATAAAACAAGAATGCCCTGCAGTGGCAAATAGCTTTGGTTTGATATTTGTTTTGATTACATTAATGTTTAAGTTGAAATTTACAGAAATGTTTGAACTGTAACTGTGTGACTGTGCTAAAGGGAACGCTGCTGTTAAAAAGCTCCTTATTTGTTTAAAGTGTTTGCAAAACAAATGTTTTTGCACTTTTGTTCATATAGCAGTATTTTCAAAATAAAAGTGCACAATACACTACTGTACTTTTGAATTCATTCTTGAATTTTGCATGTACCAATGAACATCATGCGATTAATTGTGATTAAAAATGTTCATCGTTGGCCAGCATTGATTTTAATGCTAACTTCACGAGAAGAAAGACACTTTATCACACACTGAAAAAAAATGGCGGTAAACAATGTGCACAGGTGTCTAAGACTTTTACGCAGTACTGTCTAGTAAAAGTTTACATACACTGTAAGTTTACATAATCATACTTATAGTGTAATTCTCATCATCTCGGAAGGTTTACGTAGTGTCCACTGGTCATAACTTTAACTGTGTTGAATGCTGAATGTTGTTTTATGTTGCACCGTGTTATGGAGACCACACAATGTGCATGTACACAGTTACTAATGCCAAAGCAACCTTGAACAGTACACACACACACACATACACACACACACACACACACATGCACATACATACATATATACAGCTCTCGAAAACAAAGCAGACCACTGCAAGAATGTTCAGTTTCTCAGGTTTTATCTTTTATAGGTGTATTGAACTGACCAGCTTTGCCGTAGTTTTTAAGAGCTGCTGACAGTATTTCTCCTGATTTCCAATTAAAAATATTGTTCTTTAAAGCATAATTTAAGGAAGTGACAATACATCAAAATAAGAGAAATGATGCAGTGTTTACGGAACTTGAATAATTCAAAGAAAACAAATCTCTCGTTCACTCTTAAACAAATTGGCAATAATTACCTCTGACGTACCTCTAGTTGTGTTTTGCCATCCAGCTGGTCTCATTGCGAGAGGAGATTGTCGATTACAGCAGTGTTTTTATACATTTACTCATTAAATAAGATTTGATTCAGGTGATCACTAATCAGTACCTCATACAGCAGAATGAGGTGCTTGTGTAGGAATTTAACAGACACTGGCATGGAATGATTGTTATACTCAAAGAGAAGCTGATTTAAAAATAAGAGATAGAGAGAGAGACAATAGTGACTAACAAAAGGTAAAAGAGCTTTGATATTCAGGAGCAGCTACCAGAACAGAACAGCATTTAGATGAACAAACTTCATCCTCCTACTACAATTATCTGCTTCAACAAAGAAGGGCATATTTTCCTACTCCTGCAGAAATATTTTAGCACATCTGTCAGGCTGTCTGCATCCTCAGCAGGATGAACACTGTTATAGACACATCAGAGCATCAGGCTTTAAGATGACATTCCCTCTTTCAGATCAGTCGGGTGGCCTAGTTCTGACTTTAAGCATTGAGTTATATAAGCGTTCTTTCTGTGGGTTGATAAAGATGCACTTGCAGGTGTACAAGCTCTTACTTGGCTTCATAGGCCTTTTTACAACCATGTCTTGAACAGTTCTAGTCAAGTTACATGTTTTGTTGATTTTCTAAGTGAAAATATGTGAACAAGAGGAGCCCTATGGAGAATTTATGTGAATCTGGCATTCTGTACATTTTTTATTTATTTGCAACAAAACATCAAATATAAAGGTGCTACAACTTTTGCACTGGCCAAATCTTATGTTTTACATCATGTGTAGGTTCTATATACCTTCAAAACCTTACTAAAATGATTATTTTATGCAAGAAAAACTAAAAAATAATTTTTAAAAATCTGGTCAGGCAGAGCATCTGATGCCTACTGGTTTTACGGTGTATTGTGGGAATTTTCATCTGGCATACTGAGGCTAAAAAGTGACCTCCAAAGTGTCTATCTCACAAATGGTTCTTCCATGTTACTGCTTTAAACATTTTTGACATCTTTGTTTTTAAGACTGCACTTGTACATAAAAACAGGCCCACACTTTCTGTAAATGGAATAGTAATAGAATTAGTTCAGATTAGGGCTGCTACAATTGCTTTATTATAATCGATTACTCAGTTATAAGGAGCTCGGTCTCACGAGTTTTTGGGCAGCCATCACGAAATACAATTTAACCAAAATATGTGCTCCGATCACGATTTAGGGCGTTTTTTCGTGCTAGGACAACGCTTCACTACCCGGACAGTAGGAGAGAAATAAT
>JBBIGA010118056.1:0-10078 GCA_037576975.1 Alestes dentex | reverse complement strand
CTCCTGATTCAGTTTCTGATGGATGAAACGGAGTCACACACACACACACACACACACACACACACACACACACACACTCTGCTCTTAACATCACTGTTTTAATTGCTACAGTTGTAAAATAATGTAAGAGTGTTGTGTAGTTTAACATTTCCAAGGTATAATAAATTATATATGTATTATTTTTAAATTTACTCCAAACATTTTTTGTGTTTGATGATGCGGTCTCTTATTTTTTTCCGGGGCTGTATGTCACGTATAAATGATACACTCACAACATACTACGAAACATTAGAATTTGTAAAGTGACTAAAGGTTTTCGCTAATCTCTTTAGTGCCACTATATAGCACTGAACAAATCAAACTGAAAGCAGCTGAGACAGATCACAGGTCTTTAATCTTAGAGAGCCTCTTTTATTTGTCTTCCAGAAGCCATTTAGGAGTCATATATACAATTCTATTACAAATCTATTCCCATTCAGTGAAACAGGCCTGGATCAAACACTGTCATACTCATTCACACCCTTTTTTTGGTGCATTTTTATACCAAAAAGCAATTAGAGAACTGATGGCCACCTTAGATTACTTAGCATTCGCTAGGATTCTCTGCCCCCAGATGTGATCTCTGAAACCTCTCCCTGCAGGTCGATTCCTTCTCCCCCAAGTCAGCACTTTGTTACAGGCATGTGATCCTCGGCCCCTTCAGGTGCCCCTCTCCCCACCAGAGGTGATACTAATCAATTCTAGCTCTGCCGAGACCAGAGACAGATGATACGCTAGATCCAGTCTCCAGTGAGGTGATGACTACCCTGCTTTACTGGCGTGGACAAATGGCCTGGCGAGACATCTTCCTCTGTCTCTGCGGAGGACAGCACTAACCTTGCCTGTGGTGATTCACTAAAAGGTGGTGTTTTAGTCACAGTGTGGAATTAATGGAGCTCCATGTGCACATAAGGCACACGCAACGCAAGGAGCCAGAGGATAGGGAGAGTCAGGGCCTGAAATTATAGCTGTTCATTACAGCTAGACCTCGCCTGTAGCAGCAGCACCAGCCGTCCAGTGAGCACCACGTCTCCCCGGCGTTCTGATCCCAGCGTGCTGCTAAAAGCAGAAATCATAATGGATGTGGACGGTAAGGGTATGATCACTGATAATATGGTATCTGAGGTTTCTACTGTTTGGAACATTACAGAACATTCAAGACCAAGGCCGGTTCCACTTCATGGTTTCTCAGAGCGGTAGATCTGTGCCACAGTCTCTCACTAAGTCGGTGTGACAGCAGGAGTTATCAGTTATGAGTGCAGACAGGCATTACCGTCTATGTGGGATCACCAGCATCCCTATAGAGGCGCATTACTTGTGCTGTTGTCGAAAATGATTGTTTTTTCAAGGCAAGGCTGCTCTGTGACAAGGCCATTCTGGAGCTAGATGCAGCTGCCAGCCTTTTTTCCTCAGATTTTGTTCTTCTGTCCGTGAATACGTCCTGGAGACTGAACGTCTGATGAATTAAATTGTAACAGTCCCAGCAGGGCAAGACTGTCAAATCTATGTGACGAATCCAATATCCCCGATCAGATAGGTAGGATCTGAATTGTTGTTTAAAAAAACATAGAGATCATCAAGATTCAGTCTGTATGATTTTGCTCCATTTTCTAAATTTAGACCACAGTGTTATACAGTATCACGCAAGGCTGTGGAAATGAAAGCTGTCAAGCATGGCTGTGAAAAACACGTGTGACTGAAAGGCAACCCTTTAGTTCCAGGCAGGAAGCAGAACTGAGAGGTGTCTGCTGGAACTCAACAATGGCTTTACAACCCACAGGACTCAAATTATAATTATACTGCAAGTGTTGACCCCTGTGGTGGAGTCTTGTGTGCAGTGGAGACTGACTGCAGAACTGATGGGTTTATTGTACACAGATCAGAGTCACGGTGATGTTCTGTCGTGAGCAGTCTAAGAATGATCACAGATCGTTCCTATCTGGATACACTTTGTTTGCTCTGGGCCCGAACATGACAGCTTTGAATAACGTCGCTGTCTGCAGTGATTGTGTTAATTCTGTCGAAATGCCCCAGGTTCATGGTTTCTATGGCAAGGTCGAACCTTCTCGAAACCCCAAATGATCTTGAAATGACAGTTTCAAAAGCTCTGAGATAGAGTATGCACTCACATAATCTATAGAGAAAATGTTCCCCTCCAAAGCCATCAAAAGAAGGCTCTACTGAGTCTATCCAGTTTTCATCTACATGCTGCCATCCTGGGAGAGCTCAAACGGGAAGCTGTCAATGCATTCCTAAAACTGCCCCATTTCATTTGAGGAGCTGTCCTATGAATCTCTTATCTTAAACAAACTCAACATCAGTTTCCCAGGCAGGTTTTAAGCCTAGTCTTGGACTACCTGTTCCTTTTCAGTGGACGATCTATATTCACAGTGCTCCGTAATCCAGCACTAGGCTTTAATCCCTGGCTGGGAAAACGACGCTTGTCATAATTTTATCAGACTGAAACACGTGTTAGCGTCCTCTCTCGTGTTTTCAAGACCTTCACAGCTGTAAATGAAAGGTTTGTATCTAACAGGCTATCATCCCGTGTATCATCTCGTCTCTGCTCCAGATTTGGCGGCCTCTCAGAGGAAACTCTCCCAGAGACTCCAGAGACTCTCCAGCACAGACTCCTGCAGGGCGCCGCGTCCAGCAGCACTTTTTCTCCAGGGCTGAGGCATGCAGGCCAGTCTTCAGTTCTTCATGGCTGGTGTCTCAGACTGTGCAGAAGAATGCTTGATGCCAAAAGGCATTTGTGGTTCTGCTATGCTGTTTGTCTGATCGGCCATGAGACCAGAGGCAGAAAAGGACAATGAGCAGATGGACCTGCCGGAACGAGCCTCAGACCAGAGCACCCTGACCAACAACCTCCAGCAAACAACAAACATCCGACTGTTCTCAGATATTTTACACCAACGGTCTCCACATCTTCTCTCATGTTTGTACCACCACCTGTTGCGTTTCTGTCATTACCTCAAACTCACAGCCATGAGCTAAAATATAGGTTTTTACCTTTGTTTACATTACTATGTGGGCCAGTTTCATAGACCTAGATTAAAAATACACCTAGCCTCAAGCGAATTTCCAATGACAACACCACTGACACTGAAATCTGGCATAAGATTAAGCTTAATCCATGTCCAGGAAACCGGCAGTATGTGTTTGGATATAGGACTTAGGGCAACTTTGTGTCTCCCAGCAATCACACGGGTACTGTGCGTTTGAGGTAGTCGATATGGCAAAAAGAACAGACAAAAAGAACCAGTAGCTCCATATTTAAAAAGTGCTATCAAAAACTGACTTCATTGATTTTTATTGATTTTTTTTTGCACAACTAAACTGCACTAAGTTAATTTAAACAGGACTAAGTACTTACAATACCCATCGCATGCTTAGCGAAGAATATTGTGACATACAGTGGCATCATTTATACCAATAAATACTGTCATGTTACCAAGCCCAGCCCAGCACACCGGTCAGATGTTTGCTGGTCACCGTAAACCTGGCACTGAACCATCAACGAGTTCTACTGTTAGGATCAGGACCACATACATTCAGGGGCAATGACTACAAAACTCTCGGAACAGCTGTTTCACGTTTGTCTCAATTACGTTTAGAAAGTTGAAAGTGTCTATTAAAAACTATAGCAATTAAATTACGATCACACGAGTGGCCCCATGAGCAAACTGCAGCGTAGTGAAGTGTTTAAAGCCTAACCAGCCACGTCTCTCAGGTGCGGAGACACGGAGGACGTTACACAGACGGACACAGAGGGAAAGAGAACGACAGACAGCAACGAGACTGTCCAACCTGTCAGAGCCTGTCAAAAATCAAACCATCTGAGGAAATGGTCTTAACATTCCTTCTTCCTTCCTTATTTACTCTAAACTACACATCAGTACTGTTATCAGCCACAGTATCACAGCTATGGTACCGTTTAGGACAAGGCTGTTCAGATCCTGTGGTCGGTTACAAAAGAACAAAAATGCTGGAATTGTGTATTTTGGAAAATGATGTAAATGGCAGAAGGTTGAGTTCAGCTGGAAAGACCACTCTTCCTCTCTGAAACCGAACTGTTTAAAGTACTGCAAGATTAGACCTATTGACCTCAAAGGTTTACATTTGTTGGGTCTAAATGCTTAGCTTGGCTTTGCTTGGTGAAGCGGCTGCTTGTGCCAGGGCTAGTTCTGCTGTCATCAGTGCAACTGGGGCATTCATCTTCTCCGCTCTTGATATAAACAACTACACAGAGACACAACTATAATCTAATGGCACATGTGACTTCATACGCCTAGAAAAACATATGAAAAATACTAGCTACATTACAGATGGAATATGTTAATTGCATTCATTTTGCAGTTACTTTTTACCAGAGTGCCCACCCATTAACTCCAGCCTTAGGTTGTAGTCACAGTAGAGAGACAGGTAGCAAAGTGACCTGCAGAAACAGGGAAGGGCTTTAAGTGTCCTACACTGAAGGAGGCGAGATTTTGGACTTGGCCTGTATTCATTCACTGACATTCAACAAATTCCAGTCGCAGTGGCCTGCTTCTGCTGCTCCCATTTACTGGCCTGCTGCTGCTTTATTCTCACACATGCAAGCCAGGAGAAAGCCTTAAAGCAGCCTTCACATCCAAGACCGGCTAACGACCAGCGCTCGGCTCACGCAGAGGCACGTTAAACACGTCCGTCAAACGAAAGTAAGCAACAGCCGAATGGAGGCTATGCATAAGGCATCTTATCTGCATATGTTAAAGCAAATCTGCATATGTTTGCATACTGATTTGCTGCACGCACACAAGTACACTCGAGCACATGGCATGACTAAGCTGTCTGTGTGTGCGCGTGACACGAGGGGTGACAGACTGAGCCCCTGTCTGCTGTCTTCAGCACCGCAGCAGTGTAACAGCATGATCCTCTGTCTTCCCATCAGTCCCCCCCCCTCCTGCCGGCCCACATCATCGTCAGCCCCGAGCACACACAGCACTCCACAACCACACACGTCTACCAACGGGGGACGCAACACTGCAATGCACTGTAGTGCATCACACTGTATACCACTTTATCACTGCATCTGGTCTAGTATGGTAGTAATTTATGGCTCGTGTGTTAATTCTATCATGGTTTGATGAGACAGTGCACTGTAGAGGAACTACACAGCATCAGAGCAGTGCTTTGTGTAATAAGGTTCCGTAAGGTGGGATAAAGAGGCACTAAAACAGGCACTGTTATCACTGTTCTCTACTTAGTACATTTCTCTAGAATGGAGGACTTTCCCTGAAACCACTCTCAATGACTGTTTACATCTGAAACATTTAATTACACAGAATTTCTTAGAAATCCACAGAATGTATTTGGCAGCGATGGTTCTGTCTAAAAAATACAATGTGTTAGGGAGAAGAAGGGTAAGGGGGGCATTCGCCTGATGCTCTTATCCAGAGCGACTTACAGTCATTAGTTACAGGTGCTTATACACTGCTTGGTATAAAATGCCATTTGGATTCTGATGAGTCCAAATGTACCCTATTCCAGAGCGTTGGATGTGTCAGGGTAAGAAAGGATGCGCATGAAGCAACACACCAGTCATGCAGGAGGCACTGCCGTGATCTGGGTTTCTTTCTATAGGCCAGGTCTAGGCTCAGCAACATTATGTGGCAATACAATGAAATGAACCGAGTATTTGCATATATAGAATGACCAGATAGTCTCATCAATTAATTTCTAGGACAGCAATGCCGAGATCCTTCAGGCTCAAATTTTGAAAGGGTGATTCATGGAACATAAGGATTTTCGCACATGAATTGGTTGTGCTGGACTTGACGAAGTGGTCTGACTCTCCTATTGTTAATACAAGATCTCAACCAAAAATGATGTATTAGATCTCCTGACAGAAATAAATGTTGTGATGTTGCGTAAGATTTCTGGAACTTTGGCATGGTGAATGTGTGCTGTGCGCTACGGCAGACTCCCCGTTTCTCCACCCCCCGCAGGTCCACCTAGCTTCTGGTTGGGGTAACAGGTCAAAAACTGACCATGCAGCATTCCAATCAAGTTATTAATAACTTACAGAGACAGAGGCATTTTTCAAACCCTCTCCACCTTCTACCTCTTCTCCTCCGTCACTCCCTTCCGTTCTCAGACACACCCACGTACCAAACAATAAAATAATCCACATCCATCTCACATCTCTCTGAACCCAGACTATAATTTACAATGCACTGGGCCAGGTCTTCATTTATAATAATCGCTATCAGACACTTCATCATCAATTTGCGATTGTTGTCAGTGTTTGTATGTAACTTTGCCTTGTATCTCACCAAATGTCAGATGCCATCGTACCAAGACTAATCCGCGCGTGTGTGTGTGTGTGTGTGTGTGTGTGTGTTTGTATATATATATTTTTTTTTTTTTGTTGTTGTTGTTTGTTTGTTTTTTGTTTTTTTGTTTTTTTTCTTGTGCATCTGGTTCTTTGTACAGACCATCGTTCTAAATATTTCTTATAAATGCACCAACAAAGAGCTAAAATTTGATCAAATAAAAAAAACCTTAAATCTCTATGGTGTACTCACTCGGTAAGTGTACTCTCACTGAACTGCTCTGACATCTATGCTCCAGCCTTCATCACACTGTGTGCGCATCTCAAAATATGTGATTGAAATTATGTTACCAAGTGAGCTGTGACTTTTGCCAAACAACTGCAACTACAGAGTTTTTTTGTGTTGCACAGCTTGTTACTTGTCATGTCTTTCAAAAGTACTTAGAGACAACTGAGGAGAACGTCTGACTAGTTTAACCCAAAGCACGATCCATCCATCTGTTATCTAAGTCACTTATCCTTAACCAGAGTCTATCCCAGCGCTCACAGGGCAAAAGTCACAGAAACACCCCTGACCGGTTACCAGGCCAGCGCAGGGCAGACACACACACACACACACTCACACACACACACACACACACCTAGCGGAAATTCAGCGTCTCTAACTCACCTGACATGGCTTTGGAATGTGGGAGGAAACCAGAGAACCTGGCAGAAACTCACGTAAACATGAGAAGAATTACTTTATACAGAAAGAACCCTTGGCCCTCCTGGCCAGGAACTGAACCCAGGATCTCAAAACATAATACAAGACAACAAAGTCACCTTCAGCACCATCTTTGCTCCAGTATAGATTGCAGACAAGAGAGCATTTTATCTTCAAGGCAGAACATGCAATCTCACAGAAGGTGGAAAAAAATACTCTCCAAACCAGAAACAATTATGTAATCTGTCATGGCCCCTCCATGGGCTTGTGTTGGGACAGAATGCGTTGTAGATCACCTCAGGGCTCTATTTAGAGCCAGTGTTCCACTAAGGCCCTCACAGAAAGTGTGTTAATCAAGTGGCTGGTACAGAGAATGAACCGGTTCATTGCATCAAAGTGCAATGAGAATGTCCTTGTGTCCAGAACACAAGGGAGGGAACAGTGTCTAGAGGAGGTGCAGTTCTTTTGTTGGCTCTGTACTTTTGGACATTGGATTTGATATGAAACAGTGACTACAGGAGGTTTTTTGCAATATTGCATGCACCATAAATGCTTGGACAAATTATCTGTGATCCCTGAATAAACCATTTCATCCTCAAACTGTTTTGCCCTCATGTTCAAATCCCAGGAGCAGACTCTAGATGTCTAGGATCGATCTTTTCATGCTCTCTTCTGCATGCAACTAATAGCTTTCTGAGTTAACGTTACTCTCTAGTTCATTAGTTCTCATGCAAACCAGTGGCTTTTATAACTGGAACACAGAGTGTTACTTTGCATGGCACTTGTTTTAGAGTTTTACTCACATCCGATCATCATCATGGCCACAGCAAAGATCTTCTCTCCGTCTGTGGTGGGGGCGATATTTCCGAAGCCTATGCTGGTCAGGCTGGTCATGGTGAAGTACAGTGAAGTGATGTAGACCGAGTCCTTGCTGGGGCCACCCTCCCACCTGCCTGTGCCGCTGGCGTTGAAGCGATATGGCGTGCCGACGGCTTCCCCGAGCAGATACAGCCAGCTGTCCGTGCGCACCATGTTGGCTTCCTCGTCAATGACCTCGTAGTCACCAATGCTGTACCAGATACAGGCCAGCCAGTGGGCAGCCAGGCCAAACACACAGACCAGCAGGACCAGCACGGCCGCCCCGTACTCAATGTAGTGGTCCAACTTCCGCGCCACGCGTCCCAGTCGCAGCAGCCGCACCACCTTCAGAGAACTGAACAGGCTGCTAATTCCCTGAAATGGAAAGTAAAGAAAACAAAGTGAACTTTTCTAGCCAATATTTCCTATTTTAATATCCAGTCAGTCAGGTCTGGGGTGTATAACAGGTCATCAGATTGGGCCTAGGGTCGGGATAGAAGAGAGAAGCACGGCATCTGCTTTGTGCAACAAATGGGGATGTGACAGAGATACTGTGTGCAATAGGCCTTTTTCATACACTCTCCACCTTCCACCTTCTCTTCCCCTCCGTCACTCTCTTCCGTTCTCAGACACACCACATACCCAACAACAAAATAATCCACATCCATCACACATCTCTCTGAACCCAGACTATCATTTACAATGCACTGGGCCAGGTCTTCATTTATAATAATCGCTTATCAGCCACTTCGTCATCAATTTGCGATTGTTGTCAGTGTTTGTATGTAACTTCGTAACTTGTATCTCACCAAATTTCAGATGCCATCGTACCAAGGCTAATCTTTACTGTTAGAATTACTTGTCACTTTATTCTCTTTCATTGTTTGTTTTTTTATTCTTCTACCTCTGGTTCATTGGTCATGTTTGTACATTGATTAACAAACACATGGCCTGTCTCCTTATCAGAGTATTGCTGTTTGAAAGCATTTTAGAGCGTGTGGATATGATGTCATCGCCGTAGATGGTTACATCATCCACACTGATTGCCCCGTATCCGCGTGCTCTGACATGACTTTCATGTTGCTGTCCTGTGTGTAAAGCATCGACGCTTTTTTACACCATGGAAAGCATGAGGGCATGAAGTAAAGCCCCACAGATGGAAACAGTCTTTACTCTCCTAGTTTCAAGCATCACTGAAATGGTCTGTCTAACAAATCACACAGAATTCTTTTGTAATTTCTTTCATTCAAACATACAAAGTGAACCAGTGACAGTATTTTAACAACCAGTAAAAAAAAAGGATCACGGATGAGCCCGGAGCAGCCTCCTCTCTGGGTATAACTCCTTTGTCCTTTTTTATACACACACACACACACACACACACACAGTTTCAGGCAGCGTGCGGGTTGGGCTGCTCTCAGGCTGGATAACCAGTGTGGACAAGTCCAGCCCTGGCAGTGCCCTTCCAGGCTCGGTGGAAGAAGACTGTGTAAGCATGGCATCTTTCATTACACCCCTCACCCTATGGCTCTGACAATAATAAAATACACTGACAGCTTTGCAAGGCTGGAGAAAAAAAGCACACAGTATGAACTTAGTCATGCAGAAGGAACTTACCTGAATTCATTTTCACTGAGGATCACACTACAGCTAAGCAAGCATGATATTATATGACTTGATGTTACACTGTCAGTGATGTTAAAGTGGAGTAGATTACGTTTAAGAAAAATATGATGCTCAGTCTGTGATGGTGTAGTAATGTACAAGTTAAATTACTTTATGTACTCTAAATGTATTTGGTTGTTCTTCAACTATATTAAGATTGTATTGGTAAAGTTTGGGCTATTCAGACAAGCTAAGTGCTTAAGTGAGTGGTTGGAGATGCAAAATTGAGAAATTGAGAAAATTGCTCATACACATTACCGGATACTGCCATTAGAGAATGAAAATGTATGAAAAGCAAAACTGAGAAGAGGAGCATTCATCTTTAGTATACAGCTCTGAAAAAATAAAATAAGTTCCCACTGCAAAATGTTCAGTTTCTCAGGTTTTATCTTTTATAGCTGCAAGTACTGAACTGAGCAGCTTTGCCTTAGTTTTTAAGAACTGCTGACAATATTTCTCCTCATTTCCAAATAAAAATATTCTTCTTTAAAGCA
>JBBIGA010118055.1:0-10080 GCA_037576975.1 Alestes dentex | reverse complement strand
TTCTTTTGTTGAGTCACTCCATGAGGTCAGTCAGTGTTGGGGAAACAGCTCCCCCTATACCTTGAGTGCTGCTGATCAACACTGGACCCAGCCATCTACTAAACCTCAGAAGGGGGGAGTGATTTATTTACTTTAGTATTTAAATTGTAAAGTATTATTTGTACTCATTTGAGTTTTGCTTTATTGTTTATTGTTTTCAATCAATTCAGATTTTTGTGTTGGTAGCTGTTCACATGTTTTAGTGTTGTCTTGATGTTTGTAGACTTGTTTGTTTTCCCTATAGTTTGTCTAGTGTCCTGATCACCCATTATAAGTAGTGTCTTTATGTTGGGAAAAAATATTTGTATGACATGTGGCAGTAATTAGTTTGAGTTTGTTTGTTACTTTGCTTCTGTTTGCTTTATGTCGAGTTGCTGCTGATTATTTTTGTAAGTAAAAACATTTTTGACTTTTTAAAAATCAGACTCCACTGGTTCTATTGCTTGGTCCATTACAAGTGGTGTCAGAAGTGGGAATTCTTTTTTTGTTTTGGACCAACCCAGTGAGAGGTCAGGTTTTTTGTTTTTTGTTTTTTGTTTTTTTTTTTGCTGTATTTTTGAGTTTTGCCATGATGCGTGGCAGAGGGGGCAGCAAGAAGCCAAACATTTCTCAGGAGGAGCCTCAAGACAAGGGTGAGGAGTCTGCTAATGAAGGTGCAATGGCACCTGTGACAAAGGAAGGAAGTGAGTCAGCTCACATGAACATTTTCTTATAACTTTTAGAGTGAATTGCATTAGCATGCCAGTGGCCGCTTGAAGACTGGGCAATGCATTTAATCCCCTTGCTTGCTGGCAAGGCTAGAAGTGCCTATGTTAACAAGGATATGGAAGAATCTGTTGAATATGACATGGTGAAAGAAGCCATCTTAAAGAAGTCTGATATTAATCCTGAAACTTTTCGGCAGCGAATTTGCTCCCTGGAGGTCCACCTAGGTGAAAGTCCAAAAGAACTTTATGTACGGTTAAAAGAACTTTATGGGAAATGGATGCAACCAAAAGGTAAAAGTATTAAAGATATTGGGGAGATTATTATTTTGGAGCAGTACTTAGAAATGGAGACAGATGATTCGCTGTGTCGACCCCTGAAGGGTAAAGCCGAAAGAGAAAGAAGAAGAGTATTTAGAAATGGTGTGCCCTGAGTTGCAGGTGTGGATACAGGAGCACGATCCTTCCACAGCACGAGAAGCTGCCAGGTGGGCTGAGGTGTATGTACTACTACTACTACTACTGCCCGTCACTCCTGTCGGGGGTATGGGCCGCCAACAGCAGCTCTCCAGAGACCTCTGTCCCGGGCCATCCTCTCAAGCTGACTCCAGGTGTAACCCATTTTGGTGGTGTCTGCCTCAAGGTCGCACCGCCAGGTGTTTCTTGGACGGCCTCTCTTCCGTTTTCCCTGGGGGTTCCACTTCAGCGCCTGCCTGGTGACATTGGTTGCTGGTTTGCGCAGCACGTGCCCTATCCAGCCCCATCTCCTCTTCCTGATTTCTTTTTCAGCAGTAAGTTGGCAGGTCCTTTCCAAAAGGTTGGCTTTGCAGATGGTGTCAGGCCAGCGGATCTGGAGAATTCTTCTAAGGCAGCTGTTGATTAAGGTCTGAACTTTCCTGATGGTGTACTTGGTTGTCAGTAAGACAGTAAGACTGACTTCACATTTGTGTTGAACAGTCGGATCTTGGTGGTCAAGGACAGCTCTCTGGAGGCCCATATATTCTTGAGCTGGATGAAGGCGGCTCTTGCTTTGCCGATCCTTGCCTTGACATCTGCATCTGTGCCACCCTGCTGGTCGATGATGCTACCCAAGTAGGTGAAGGACTGAACTTCTTCATGCTGGTGGAGTTTATGCTCAAAATCTTGGTCTTATCCTTGTGGATATTGAGGCCGACCTCCAATGATTTAGCTGCCACCAGGTTTGTCATCTCTTGCATCTGTTTTCGGCTGTGGGAAAGAAGAGCAAGGTCGTCGGCGAAGTCTAGATCGTCGAGCTGGCTCCACAAAGTCCACTAGATTCCGTTCCTTCATCCCCTGGTGGATTTCTTCATGACCCAGTCAATGGCAAAGAGGAAGAGGTATGGTGATAACAAACATCCTTGTCGGACTCCTGTTCGCACCTGGAAGCTGTCTGTGAGCTGCCCTCCATGGATAAGCTCCTTATCAGGTTGACCATCTTGGCTGGAATGCCATAGTGCCAAAGGAGCTTCCAAAGGGTCTCTCGATCCACGCTGTTGAATGCTTTTTCATAGTCGACCAAGTTGATGTACAACTGTGAGTTCCATTCTAGGGACTGCTAAACTATGATGCGGAGCGTTGCAATCTGATCCGTGCAGGATCTGTTCTGCCGGAAGCCTGCCTGCTCATCTCGCAGCTGTGGGTCAACGATGTCCTTCATCCTCTCCAAGAGCGCCTGGTTGAAGACCTTGCCTGGCACAGATAGGAGTGTGATGCCTCTGTAGTTACTACAGTTGCTGAGGTCACCTTTCTTGGGGAGCTTGATGAGGTATCCTTCCTTCCAGTCTGCTGGTACATCTTCTTCCTCCCAGATCCTCTCAAAGAGTGGGTACAGCATCTCCACTGACATATCCGGGTCTGCTTTTAGCACCTCTGCTGGGATGTCGTCGGGTCCAGCTCCTTTCCCATTCTTCATCTGGGTGATGGCCTTCCTGATCTTTTCTCTGGTTGGCTTTTCTCACATGACTGAGAGATCCACGTTGGCTGGTTCGATGACCGGGGGATTCGGGGGTGCTGGTCTAGAGTTCCTCAAAGTGTTCAGCCCATCTGCTCAACTACTGGTCTAAGCTATTGATGGTGTTCTGGTGCTTATCCTTGACAGGTCTTTCTGGCTTGCTAATCTTCCCGGAGAGTCGCTTGGTGATGTCGTATAGCTGTTTCATGTTACCGCTGTATGTTGCCTGCTCTGCTTCAGCTGCCAGTCCATCCACATAGTCTTTCTTGTCTTTCCTAATGCTCCTTTTCACTACTCTGCGGGCTTCTGCATATTCTTCTTAAGCCTTGGCCTTCGTTGCTCTAATTCTACTGTAGTTGACTGCTGCCTTCTTCTCCTTCCTGTCTTCTATCTTGGTCAAGGTCTCTGCTGTGATCCATTCTTTATGTTGATGTTTGTTTGACCCCACTACTTCTTGGCATGATGATCTTAAAATCTCTTTCACTTTCTGCCACCAGCTGAGTACATTGTCTTCTTCTTCTTCAAAGAGTTCCTGAGGAACTTCAAACTTGTTCTTCAATGACAAACTAAACTGTTCTTTTATCTTAGGGTCTTTGAGAAGGCTGATGTTGTATTTGACTGTTCTGTCTGATGCCACGCTCCTCTTCTGTCCGCTCCTCTTCTCACTCTAACATCTTGCAGGGATCTTCTAAATTTCTTGCTAATGCAGACGTTGTCTATCTGATTCTCTGTTGTGTTGTCCGGCGATACCCATGTACCCTTGTGGATCCGTTTGTCAGGAAAGATGCTGCCTCCGATGACCAGGTTGTTGAGTGCACACAGGTCCGCAAGTCTCTCTCCATTTTCGTTCATCACTCCAAGGGCGTGGGTGCCCATGACTTGTTCGAGTCCGGTGTTGTCAGACCCAATCTTGGCGTTGACATCTCCGATGAGGATGGTAACATCTTTATCTGGATAGGTCTCAAGGATCTTCTGCAGTCTGCTGCAAAGCTGGTCTTTACCCTCCTCTTCACTGTCATTTGTTGGAGCGTAACACTGGACGACATTCATCTTAATCCTTCTCTTCTTGGTACGCAAGGATGCTGTGATGATCCTGGGGCCGTGCGCTTCCCATCCAATCAGTGCCCTCTGTGCCTGCTTGGACAGCATGAGGCCTACTCCCTGCGAGTGGGGTGCGTTGCTGTCTTCATGCCCGGAGTACAGCAGCAGCTCTACTGTCGTCAGTCGTTGCCGTCCAGCTTGGGTCCACCGTGTCTGATAACTAACAAGGTCAGGTTATTTCTCCTCATTTCGGCTGCTACCTGCGCCGTCTTTCCTGGCTTATACATGGTCCTAACATTCCATGTGCCGATGGTGATTCTCCTGGTTGAGAGAAGGATAGTTGGCTTTGTGGCTTCCTTTCGGCTTTCACCATACAGAGTCATAAGTCTTTGTGATGAAGAGCTTTCCTATCCAGGACAATTTTTTCTGCTTCTTCTGTTGTTAGCATTTCTGTAGAGGATCATTTTTACAGGGCGGGGGTGCTAACCCCACGCCCAACCCTCCTTCTTTTTCAGCCGAGCTTGGGACCGTCCTTGGCGGAGTTAGTATGTATGCAGCAGCCCGGAAAAGGAACAGTGGCTTTGTGCCAAGAAGGTTGTTGGAACAGCCAGTGAAATCATGGTAACAATGAAGACTGTGTTGGTGGAAATAAATGATCAGAGGTTGAAGGCACTAATAGACACTGGCAGTGATCAAACTCTTGTAGATCGGCAATTTGTACCTTGTAATGTGATACGCATTGATGATCAAATTCCAGTTTGCTGTGTTCGTGGGGATCAAAAACTACTCCCTACTGCCGATTTATATGTGAAAGTACAAAATCAACAATATTTGCTAAAGACGGGTGTTGCTGACAACCTTCTGATATCTATAATGTAATTATGACTAGTTTTTTTTTTTTACACTACTCTTTTTTTATTAAGTAAAAAACTGCTGTGTGACGGCCTCTCTCACAGCACGCCCTGTGGGGTGGTTGAGGGTCAAAGGGTCAACAATATCGGGGGCATAGGCATCAGTACTGGGGTCTTTTCTCTTCTGATGGTGGCGATGTTGTGTAGAACCACACATGCCGACACTACCTGACAGGCTCTCTCGGGTCATCTAAGGGTTGAAAATCATTAGCTCATTTTGCTATTGAGATAAGATAAATCTTTGTCATTTGTCACTGTCACTTTTTCAAGGAACAACGAAATTTAAGGTGCAGTGGACTTAGTAGTTAAAACAGGAATAAAATACGAGTTAAATAGCAAACATAGTAATAGTAGTATACAAATTATAAACAAATTGCACTGGTAGAATAAATGTGAAAATACAAATTGCACTGGATTTTTACAGTCTATTGCACAGTGTGAGAAGGTATTGCACATTATTGTAACATCAAAGTCATGTTCCTATAAGACAATCCTGAATAAAAGTTGTGCCACATTGTTAAACAAGGACATAATTTACATTAGGGTAGACCAGCAGCCTATGTGGGTGAGAAAAACGACTGAAAACTTGTCAGACACAAGGAGAAGAAACGTGAGATGCCCTTTGATAGTACATCAACGCCATAACCAATATGGATTAAGGATGAGGCTAACAAAATACAAATCACCATGTACAGGACACATTTCACTGCGTGTTGTAACTTGTATAATTATGCGTGTGACAAATAATGAATCTTGAATCATCACCATATGTGGATCCAAGAAGTGGAGAGAAATCCAACAAGTGTGGGGAAATTGTGTCCAATAAGTGTGGGGAAATTGTGTTCAGTTTGAGCCTCACTTTGCCTTTTGAAATGGAATATTTTACAATAAAAATAAAGCTAAAAATAAAACAATTTAATAAAAATTACAATAAAGATTCTCGGTCTCTAAAACCCTCACCCTGCGGAGAGAGCCAATCACAATTCAGGCACCGAGGACCCGCGGATCTTCCAGGCACGCCATTGGCTGCGAAGAAGTGGTGTGTGGAGGGGCGAGGCTTGCGGAGGGCGGGTTCACGCTAAAGTGCGAGTCAAGTAAGAACATATTCTGGTCGGACCAAGATTAACCCACTGCGTAAGTTGTCATAGCAACATACCTCGTAATAAACCTGTTCACCTTTCGTAGTACGGGTTAGTCACGAAGTTACGCCTCACTTTACCAAGTTACTCTCGAATTTAGTGTGATAAGACAGTAATCGCGCTTCGTGGTACAGGCCCCTGATCACCCACTATATAAGTAGTGTCTTTGTGTTGGTGGTGGAAAAAATGTTTGTTTGACATGTGGCAGTAGTTAGTTTGAGTTAGTTTGTTACTTTGCTTCTGTTTGCTTTATGTTGAGTTGCTGCTGATTATTTTTGTAAGTAAAAACGTTTTTGACTTTTTAAAAATCACTGGTCCTTTTGCTTGGTCCATTAAGCACTGGACTTTACAGACTAGACAGTAGAAAGTGGATGCTGGAGTGGTGTCAGATGAAAATGATCCAAGTGTGCACAGAAAGGGAGTGAAGTATAATATTTATATGTAAAGTGATTGATGGAAGTATGTGATAGAACACTAATATTGAGGAAGCACTTCAGCCTAAATGTGTGGCTGTTGGGCAGAGTTGTTCAGCCGATTTGGCCTGGATGTTCCATAGCCTACATCTAGATTGGAGGTGTGTAAACAGTCAGTGTGACAGGTGAGAGAGATCCTTCTCAATCCTTCATATACACTTAAAATGAAAAAAGTTGTGGTGCATGTTAGTCCTGTTTTAAAACAAAATGTTAAAATGGCAAACGTTTCGAATGGACAGTTACACTGTAGTATTATTATTAGTATTATTAACAACAACAAGAAAAAGATGAAGAAGAATGTTATTATATGGTTTACTGTCCAACTGTAGAGATGCTGATTCGAACCATGAGTTGTAATGTCAGCTCACGTATCGCAATTCTATTTTTATACAAAATCACCAGTGAACCTGAGTTTTTTCACATGATAGCATCTGAAGTCAATAAACTCTTTTGATGTCTGATCCTCATCACCACTATTGTGAACAATACGGAATCTCAGTTTCTCTAGAGCAAAGCATTTCATGTCAAAACAATCTGAACGACTTTATTTAAGTCTTTACCATTTAGTTATGCAAGAATTTGGAAAATCCTGTGGAATTCTTTAACATTAAAAAAAAAAAAAGCTTATTGTAAGTACTGTGGTACAAAACAATATTGACATACAGGGTATTGATGCATTCAAATGATCTTCCCCAGCTACTGTGCCACTAGAGGGCCTCATAAACACATTTTTTGGGAATATTCATCCATTTTACAATAATGATAATCTTTGGAGTAGCATTAAGCACCTAACCTACACAAATTTTGATACAGTCAGACACAAGTCTACAATGTTCCTCCAACAGTACCAGTGTTTGGTGTACTTATTTTAAGTTTGGTAATGAATAGGTCTGCTTACAACAGAGTGGTTTATTTAACCAGGAGCGATTACAAAATGAACTAAAAATCATCTTCTGAGTGCTGTGTAATTTTCTGAAATAGCTTTGATGAAAAGTCATGCAGTCCTACAATAAGGGAAATATAGAAATAAACACAAATATTAAATAACTAGTTAACTATGCTGCTATTGAACAAACCTGTTAAGATAGATTTATTTTCTTTGAGAAGAATTAGAATAACATATTCCAAATGCCATTTACTCTACATTATTATCCTCATCAGGGAAAGTAGAGTTTACCTTCAAACCTAATCTAACACACCTGATCCAAGAAATCAAAGTGAAAGGCCATCTTAATATTAGAGCCAGGTGTGAGGCTGAACTTTCCTGTCCTTAGATCGTGCACCACTGTTCTGTATCTATAATCAGGCTCTTTTATTGCCAGTGGGACTTCAAAGCAAGCACTTTGTCCTAATGAACAAACCTAGTTTCATTGTCCATAACTATTCCAAAACCGTCATGTCCTTTAAGTCGTGTTAAAAGCATGGACATCGGAACAGCCCCCCCCACCCCCACCCCCGCGCACGCCATCCAACCACGCACCCGGACAACGTCAGAGACGTAGAGCTGTACGCCCATCCTACGAACTCCCGAACACCCCCCGCCCCACCCGGCCAGTAGGACAGACGAGACGTATACTTTTGCGCGCACACCCCCTCTGACTATGATAAAAAGCCTCCAAGACTGTTTAACCCACTTCTCAGTTAGACTGCTGCTACTGGCATTAGCACAGACAAAGGACTTAACAGCCTGCTACAGCTTCTAATAATCAAAATAACTTGTTTTTTTCTGTAGAAAAAAATAACAAATATTTGTAATGTTTTTTTTTTTCGACCAGACGCAGTTAAGGCCCTGATTTAGCAACACTCTACACCAAATGTGCAACAGCCTGAATTCCCAGTTTCCTCTCCACATGCCGGGAAGACAAGCCGCTTGTATATAAACGTCGGTCTGGGATCAGTGTCTTTACGGTAGAAGGACAGACATAACAACGCTGTGTGAGCTAAGCCGCCGATCCTGGTACAGCCACGGTCTTTATCCCACATCCACCACACTGCACAAGATGCTATGTCAGTTCCCACCCGTATTTAAGCAAACTCCGCCTACCGTGAACTGGGAATGGTCAGAACGAACGCGCCACTAGCCAATCCCAGTGCAGGTGACGAAACCCTGATGGCCAGCAGAAACCAGAGCACTTATTTGACCTCAAGTAATAAAAACGTTAATAAAAATACAAGCTTTTTTTTTTTTACCGAACAGCCGTGAAACACTGCAGCATCTAGCACGTTTCAGTTTGATTTTCATTTATTATGTATAATTATCTTACTTTTTATCTCTTCTTGTGATCCGTGGCTGTGTAAAAATAGATTAATTTCATACAAGCTGTACTTAAAAAACATTATGCTCCTAAAAGTTAAAAACTCAGAAAGTAAAATCCATAAAAACGACTACACAAACCAATCGTGTCTATTTAGTACCTAAAAGTAAGCTAGTAAATGTGAGGTTACGTGTGTATGTAATTTTCATCCGGACGCCACAGAGCTAAGTATTGAGTAAGTATAACTTTTTTCAATAATTGCACATTTACTTATGTTTATATATATTGTACCGAGCTGTCCACACACTCAGGACAGGTTTGGTCTTACCTTACTCTTATTTATACTCTTATAATATTATTTGCGCTGTATATCTTATGTCTCTTGCACCATATGGACACTGTGGAACCTGGGCTTCTCAATTTCGTGTCTCTGTACACCTGTATATGGTTGAGATGACAGTAGTGTTCACCTAGAATTTAGTCAAAGTAAAAGTCTAATTGATTTTATCACCCTTTATTAAATGTAACGGTAGTACACATCGTCAAAGTAAATGAGTAAATGTACACTATATGGAAAAATGTATTGAGATACACCTCTTGATTATTTAGTAGTTAATGCTCCAGCATACCAAGACATTTTGGACAACACCATGTTTCTAACATTGTGGACACTGTTTGGGGAAGACTCTTTTCTACTCCAGCATGACTGTGCCCCAGTGCACAAAGCAAAGTTCATAAAGACATGGCCCGAACAGAGCCCTGACCTCAACCCCATCCAGCACGTTTGGGGTGAACTGGAACGGAGGCTGCGACCAAATTGAAAGGGTACAAATTCCCACAGAAAGACTCCTTAATCTTGTGGAAAGCCTTCTGAGAAGAGTGGAGGCTGTTGTAGCTGCAAAGTGGGGATCAACTTCATTTTGAAGTCTATGTATTTGAATGAAATGTTATTAAAGGGGACATAATATGCAAAACTCACCTTAGTTATAATAGGTCAATGGGCTATACAAAACATGTTCATGAAGTTCCTTGCACAAAACCACACTCACATAATAAGATCTCACCAGCTTTATTCTTGACAGTTTCAGTCCTTTTCAAAATGAGCCGTTCAAGGGCTCTGTCACTTTTATGCAAATAAGCTGTTGCTTGCCACGCCCCACCCATTCCATGCTAAAGCTGTGCGTTTAACAGCGGTGCTCTCCAGCCCTATATGTTCGACCCGAGTCGGACCCAGAGCAAGATGAACACAACACTAGCCGTAACGCTTGGCGTCTTATGCGTGCCCGTAAAACCAGCAGACAAAAATGGCGGATAACTAATCCAAACGACTCGTAGAAAAATATGATTCCTGACACCAAAATCTTTCAGTTGATTCACAGAAAACGGATGGGTGTTTTTTCGCGCTTGAGGGTGGTGGTAGCTCAGTAGGTAGGATACTCGCCTTTGGGTTCGAATCCAACCTTCAGCATACCACCACTGGGTTCCTGAGCAAGACCCTTAACCCCAAGTTGCTCCGGGGAGACTGTCCCCTGTAGTTAGGGAATGG
>JBBIGA010118054.1:0-10080 GCA_037576975.1 Alestes dentex | reverse complement strand
AAGTCACAAGTCTCTGTTTGTGTGACTTAAGTGCGACTCGAGTCCGAGTCTCAGACTCGAGTCCCCATCTCTGCTGTGAGACATACCCCTGACAGATTTTCTAGTGTTCTTATCATTACAAAAATGCTTGGTCCTCACATACAGATAAACAAACCCACACACACACACTCACACAAACACACACGCCTCATTTACAAAGGTGATTATTTAACTAATTGAAAAGTTATATAAGAAACTGACTTACTCGCATGATTACAGCACAGTTGTATAGTAGTTATTGAAAAATAACAGCAAGATCACTAAATAAATGACAAGTCAGTGATTTGAGAGGTTATAATAGTGCGTGTTGCGAGCTTAAAACTTTCCAAACCTAAGAAATTAGCTGATAAGCTGAACTAGGTGTTGGATGGTATGTGTAAATACTGCTGAAGTACATATAAACACTGAGGTAACTGTAAATACTACAGCTACCATAGAACACCTCTTTTATTTTATCAGTTCTTTAGTAAATGAAATGAAATGAAATCCGGTGGTGCTGCTTAGATTAAACAAATCCATGCAACAGCTTCAGTGCACTGAGAGAGGGGGGAACCAAATGTGTTTTCTTTTGACTGTATTCGTCTAACCAAGAGAGCAATAAATTATTTTTATTTAAAACAAACTCCACCTTTACTGTAAGTATATTTACTTGTTTTTACTTTTCCAAAATATTTACTCCCCAGTTAAATAGACAACACTTCACATGAGTCCTTCTACAGAAAACTGAAGTAAGCATGCCATAAACAAGTTATGTCAGGTGTCATATGTTGTTATGACTACTCATAGATTATGTCCATTATTTCTAATGACAGCACATGCCAATTTACGTACTTGACATAACAAGGTCTGTCACTACAGTTACTGGCAATGGCATAAATATCCATTATATGACGTCTGCTATGACATATGACAACACCTGAAATTATATTTTTGTGGTAGGGTTATGTTAATGTTATGCATCAGAGTTCAAGTTAAATGTTAGCATCTTCTCACAGTATTGTACAAAGAGCACTCACCTCCAGCCACAAGGCAGGACAGAAACACCACTGCACAAAAGAGACAGATCATTTGACGAGAGGTCAGAGAGAGGTGCATCGTTGCTGGGGAGGTCTGGCGGACTAGAGAGTAGGAGCGTTCCTGTTCTTCTCTTATACTGAACTCCCTTAGACAGCTCCTTTATATTCAGTCAGGAAAAGGGAAGTCTGTCTTATGAATACCATGACTGGAATACCAACTCTGTCATGTTACAATGTTTTATGACACATTTGTGTGTGTAATACAAACTGCTTGGTCGCTTAATCATAATAAAAATTGTTGCTCAATGATGAGTATGTGTACTTCCAGGCAGTTGTTTGTGGTTTTCCCTAGAGCAACATGCATTTATTTAAAACCAGGAATGAGTTTATTAGAGGGAAAACTCGAGTTTGACCTTTTGGAGGAAAAGTCAGAGAGGCGAGATTCTGTAGGGAGGAGGATGCTGAGGAGAGACTCTGGGTGTGTTGGGAGAAGGATGCTGAGAGATTCTGAGTGTGTTGGGAGAAGGATGCTGAGAGATTCTGAGTGTGTTGGGAGGAGGATGCTGAGGAGAGACCCTGAGTGTGTTAGGAGCATGCTAAGGATGGAGCTGCAGGGAAGAGGAGAAGAGGAAAGCATAGTAGGAGGTTTATGGATGTGGTGAGGGAGGACATGCAGGCAGTTGGTGTAAGAGAAGAAGATGGAGAGGATGGAAGGAAACGGAGATGGTTGATCCGCTGTGGCGACCGCTAATCAGAAGCAGCTGAAAGTAGAGGAAGAAGAAGGAGTTGCTATTTTTGCTTTGCTATCATAAACGCACAATCTTCAATAATTCAGAATTGACTGTCTAGGCAAACACTTAGGCTGAGAGTTGTTAACAATTACGTGATGTTGAGCACCAGTTTCTGCTTATACAGTACTGTGTGTCATTTTGTCCACTAATGCTGTCTCACTACAACACCCAGAATGAGACTAAAAACAGGTGAACAACATAACAAGGGGGCAGGGCTAAGGCAGAGACTAATACTACAACAATAATAAACTCACATGGCACACAGACACATATCAAAGGTACACAAAGACTTAAACAGTCAGGAAACAGGGACACGGTAGGGGCACTCACCGCAAATTCTCAGCTAACAAAATTAATACTAAAATGAATATGGATGTTTGTTTACTTGTGAAGCACCAAAGCAATCAAAGCAATTGTCTTGAAAATGTTTCAAAGGTTTTGACACCTAATTCATCTGTTGACTCATCAGTCAATATTCCAAAATTATGTTATGTAATATAAAACATAATGGCATTAACATTGTGTGTTAAAGATCAATGTGATGATGATTTATGTATATTACTCATCAGCCTTCAAGCAGGGAAAATGTAGCTTTGTCACCTGATTTCCAGGAAAATTGTTTCCATCCCCAGTATAGCTCAACCTCCATACAGAGCTCAGGAGTCAACACCACTGTGAACATTCACTTAGAATGTTCTTGCAGATGTTGTCAGCAAGCACAAAGCCACTAAAGAACCACCACAATACTCTTGGGTTTGTGCCATTGACCTACTGCCTGGTACCTCTTTACCACATTTGCTCCACGCACAGATGAGACTATGAAAAAGTGCATCACATGAGATCATCACAGAGGTTCACACATCAATCACAGAAAACGTCATGAGACCACTGTGGAATCTCATTATCCACTCTGAGCAGCTGGGGACAACACATTCACAGCTAACTGGACCTGCAGTGCTCACAGTCTGAAAGGGGTTCAAGAAGGAGGTAAGTGGAAAATTGCCTTTTCTTTAACCATGGGGATAATGAGTACTCATGCTGTATGACTTGGCCTTCATTAATGAGGTCATCTGTGAAATGTTCAGGTTGGTCACTAGAGCATGAGTTATATGTAAAGCAGAAAAATATTGAATCCACCCAACATCATCTACTTTGATACAGACAATGCTGGAATCCTTTCAGCTCAGAACTACCTTAAAAGTGTCCCATCCATCCTCTACAGAAGAAGAGGCATTGACCTCATGGAAAAAAGGTAATTACAGCTCCAAGACCCCATCTAGCTCCATCACAGCCTTTCTTGCCATTTTAAGGTCTATCACTACAGTTACTGGCAATGGCATGACATTGTTATATAAATATCCATAACATGACGTCTGCTATGACATATGACAACATATGACACCTGCCATTATATTTTTATGGTATTGGTTATTTTAATGTCATGTGTCAGGGTTCAAGTTAAGTGTTAGCTTCTTCTCACGTTACTGTAAAATGCATCCAGTTGCCTTGAAGAAATTAACACTCAAGTGGAAGCAGTAATTAGGAGCCCCTAGCTGTCAATGTGGCCCTGGAAGAGTGGAGACCACATACATGCTGGTATAAATGTGATGAATGTGGATATTTCAAGTTACTGAAGTTTGGAAAGTATGAAAAAGAGATTTGGATAGACAACAGAAGGAAATGAACATTTTTCCGACACATAAGACTTCAGGCTTCTTTACTTCCTCAGGTTAACTGTCTTGGCCATGCCTTAACATGCTTTGTCTTCCTGTGGGGAAGAAAGACGAGCATCTAGGCTTAATAACTGAAAGATGTTCTGTAATTGTCCTGTGAATCTTTATCTTATCTGTTTTTTAATTCATAAGTAAATTTTTTAATTGAAAAAAAATCTCACATCCATTAGAATAGAAGCTTTTCACTGAACCCCATTCATGTTTGTAGGATTATCCATAAATGGCTTTTACATTATATGCGGATGGCTTTACGTTTCATACATCTGTTTCGTGAACAAAATTAGCCTCTGACGTTATGACCATGTTGTTTGAATCTTGAGAGCTGCCGGATGAATCAGAACTCACCGTCTTTAATATTTTTAGGATTAAATGAATTCACTTGGCCTCTAAACTGACGCAGTACTGCTTTTAATCCTTTAATAAGAACTTGAGCAGATCAAGAAACCAAAGATGAAAAAAGTGCCCTTTCTGCCCCTCTTTTCAGTGGTTAAAAATTATACTTCTGTTTGACATTTGCTGGGACAGACTCTCTAAAATGTTTGGCTTGAGACGGTTTTATTCAAAACTACATTTGTCAGTCAACTTACACACTTTCGTCTACACACTTTTCCTTGACTTTTCTTTGACCACTTGCTAAACATTGGTACAATTATATTGGTATCATTGTATAGTATTATAGTAAATAGTATTGGTATTATTGTATAGTATTATAGTATATAGTATTATACAACATAGTATTATTATACAACAACCCAATCTCACAACGTTTCGTGCAGCCATCACGACATAAAATCTATTCAAAAATGTGCTGCGGTCACGCTTTAGGCCTTCTTTTCGTGCTAGGACAATGCTTCACTACCCTATGTATTTTAATGCGCACTGCGTAATACCGCCAGTATCAGCGCTAACTGGTGACTGTTAGTGTTAGGGTTAGGGTTAAAGTTAGGGTTAGGGTTTGGGACTTTCCCCATCTCATGGCCATTCAACCTGTTTCAACCGCTTTGCAAACAAAAACGATCAACTCATTATTTCTCTTCTATGGTCCCTCTGTCACCAGTTATTGCTGATACTGGCGGTGTCATGCAGTGCGCATTAAAATACATAGGGTAGTGAAGCGTTGTCCTAGCACAAAAAAAGGCCTAAAGCGTGAGTGCAGCATGTTTTTGAATAGGTTGTATATCGAGATGACTTCACGGAAACTCGTGAGACTGGGCTCTATACAATACAGTATTAGTATTGGTATAAACCAATATTACTAAAATCAAGGAGAAGCACTTAAACCTTTGACACTGAAGAATCTCCTCTTAGTTCACTGTTTTTTGCTGTTAGAAATCAGAACCTGTGTAAACTAGTGGTAAAGGGGAGTTGGAACACAAACACTGGGTGAAAAATCTAACCCAACAAATTGTTCATATTGCTGGGTAAAGAGGTAACAGAAAAAGAAAGAAATAACCCAGCAAAACTACTCAATTGACTCAACCCAGCATTTTTAGAGAGACCATCATCCAGTCATGGGGTTTGCTCCACTCCCACTTTTCTAGACTGTTTTGCTGATACTGAGATGTGGGTTTTTTCATTGAAACCAGTTCTCCAGTCTCTCAGACTCCTCCAGGTAGGCCCTCTCATCATAATCAGACATCAGGCCCACCAAAATAGTATCATCAACAAACTTGACACTGGTGGTAGTGTTAGATGTGGCCACACAGTCAATCAATCAGATTGTGTCATTGGAACTGTTATATAATTGAAAATATTTTACTTTAAAGGTTTGTAAAGGATACAGTTTTGGTATCAACATACTCTAGATTTTAGTTAGTTTTAAATAGAAAAAAACTCTCTAAAGGTTTACAGCTACAAAAAAGTCACATGACTAGACTTCATTAGTTAATGCCTTTCTAATGTGATTTTTTAAGGAAGCCTATTTTAAACATCGTAATACAGTTTTCCCCAGTTCAGTCCAGACCCTACACTTCTGCTTATATATTGCATTTTTGGTTATTTTATATTTTTAGAGATAAATACAGAAACAATAACTTACGAATGTAAAAAATAAACATAATTAAATCAATATCACATGATTAAGGAATCCCAGCAGATACAAAAATAGACAAATATGGATGTAAAATGGATGTAAAATGACATCATTTCTGAGTACAAAGGTGCATGAACAGGAGTGCTGGAGTGAATGTGGCGTTGATGTTGGTTAAAAGACCACCGAAGGAAGTGCTGAATGAATTTCTGGTGTTTTTCCTTCACATGTTCTCACAAGGGTTGCCCTCCTGTTGAGAGGAAATATTCAGATTTAGGACTGTCCCATGTGTGTACTGTGAAAGGTCATAGCAAACCTGACCCCAAACTTAAGTTACTTACTAATTCCTAACTTATTCACAAATTTAAACTTAGTCCCATTGTTGGGATGTTGTTGACCACTGATTGACCAGATTGTTTGTTAATAATTAAAGTACCTGTGGATCTATGGAAGACTCTCCAGAACAATATATTTATGTGTGATCATATTGAATAGTATCTCACTTTGGGCTCTTTACATTTCATATCCATTTGGTGGACAAAATCAGTTTGAACCATCCTTTTACCATGTCAGAACTTACCTTCTTTAACTTTTCCAGTGTTGCATTAACCCATCTGGCATTTACCCTGATGCAGTACTGTTTGTTCTCTGTGGCAAACCTAAACAGATGAAGAAAGTGCGAGTCAAAAATCTTTCTGCTGTTCAATCTTATGCTTCTATTTAATCAAACCGTCTAAATAGTCTAGTGTAGCCTCAAGAAAACACAGAGGACAGTTTCATGATGAGCAAAAATGTTTTTCCAAAAGTTAGTCAGCTTACACATATGCCTTGAGACAGCGTCCTTTGTGGTGGAGATATCCACATTTTTCAATTTGGCCCCTAAAACGTGCATTGGAGACCTTGGGGCAGCATGTTTTCAAGCTGATCTTATCAGTGGACACTGCGTAACATGAAGAGGAACAAGTGATATTAGAAATACGTTGAGCTCACAGGTCACATGATACACTAATGCAGTCTGTATCATCATCATGGTTGAAACAAAACCTTGTATCTCCGAAAAAGGAACTTTATAGGAGAAAAAGAGCAAACACATTAGTATTTTGACAGACAAATTTTATTACATTCTTTGAATGAAAGGTCCTAGATTGGGTACCCCTTGCATTATTGTGGTGGTACTTTTTAGACACACAAGATGGCGATGTGAGTGGATGTCTTTTTGGTGGCCTCTCCATGTGAGTCTAAATCATTGTCATTGTCATTATCTGAGTTGTACTGATGCTTCATCATCTGATTGCTCCACTATCCTGCATGTCTGCGTGTGTGACATAAAACTTCTGCAGTACTGAAAATAAGACAAAACAACGCTAGGTGCTGCAGTCCTGGAGACCCTGTGGAAGCTCAGCTTGCCAGGCGGCTGCGGGTTCACCTGAAAATAGTGAGACTGAACCTATAAATTTGGCAAGCAGGCAGGCCTTTATGCTAAGTGAAGGCTAATCTGAACGGACTTGCCCTCTTATCCTTTCCGCTGGCAAGCATGTATTCTCTGAAAATCCTCTGTGATCTGCCTGAATGACTTTCAGTTTGCTTACCGCGCCAACTATACCTGACAATTCCACATCAACTGTACTACAGCTGTCACCCAACGCCCTGGACGACAGAGACTCTTATGTGAGGATGCTATTCATCAACTTTAGCTCAGCATTCAACACTATCGTTCTACAGAGACTGCCCACTATGCTGAGGAGGCTGGGCTTCAACACCCCCTTTGGAAACCCACCTAATAAAAAGGCCTCAGTTCTTCTGCATTAGCACCAACACCTCCAGTACCATCACACTGTACATCACATATGACATGCATATGCTATGACGGTGGTGGGTCTCATCAAGAACAATGATGTCTCAGCATACACAGAGGAGGTGGCGAGAGTTCCCGGTGAAAACGCAGCAAAAGACAAAGAAGCTGATTATGGACTTCTGGAAATCCAGCACTGCTCATCTACCTCTGACCATCGTACAATTATTCGTACGCCCCTTCCTCCCCTGAAAGACATTTACCCAACCCGTGGCTATAATAGAGCCAGTAACATTGTGAAAGACTGTTGCCACCCTTTATATGGACTCTTCTCTTTTCACTGGCGAACCCAGTATCATTCTTTATTAATTATTGTACTACTTCACATTATATTTTTTATACTTCTCATATTACACTCTGGACTTTCAAGAGGACATGCACTTTAACTTCTGTTACCAGCCACAAGCACACTTATGTCCTATTAAGTACATTTACCACTCATTGTGGTTCTATGCTGCTACTGTCTCTTGTGCAATATCATACTTATGGTGCAATATGGTAATTCTGGAAGGTTTACATCCTATACACATTCAACTGTTGCATTGCTGTATTGTCTATTTATTGTATTGTTTCTGTCATATTTTGCACTTTGTTCAATGCTGCAAACCGCCTTCTGTGCAATAATTATACTTTTTGTGCAGTATTAATCATTCTGGTATTTTTATTTATTGTTTTGTATAATTATTGATTTTTGTTTTTGTCAGAACTTGCACTTTGTTGCTAGATGTTGCACTGTGGCCCATGGAGAAATTCTGACTCATCACCTTATGTAGGTGTACACTCCTGCTGATGACAGTAAAGTAACCTTGAATTTTGAACCATGAACATAATAATTTCATTTTCCATCATTTTTTAAGTTGTATTGACTCCATAACTCAGGATGTAAAAATGTACAAATGTGCCATTTTTCCTTAAACTTATTTCACGTACACACCTGCACCTCCAGACCATTATTGCGCCTCTGAGGCTACATTTAACCTGTCTGTTCCTTGTACCCTTATAGCGTCCTTCATTTTGACAGTGCTGACCTATCTTAAATCTAAACCTTACCTCAACCTCAGGCCATAATTTTAACTTGAGACCTTCTCCTTAAACCTAAGGATGGCTCAAGCCTCTAATGGGTCTAATGGTACTGTATAAAGCGTACTCACCTCCAGCCACATAGCAGTACAGAAACACCACTGCACAAAAGAGACAGATAATTTGACGAGAGTGCAGAGAGGGATGCATTGTTGTGGATGAGGTCTGGAAAAAAGGAAACTCCACACACTGCACCCATATATTCAATCAGGAATAGGGAAGTCTGTCTGACGAACAGCATGATTGGAAGTTATGATTTACTATGACACATTTTTGTGCTGTCGTTCGAACGTTCATTCTTAGTACTTCTGTTTCCGGGCAACAACCTCCAGCAGACTTCTGCATTGTATTTCGCATTTTGGCATGCACAGTTTTAAATTGTGTGTGGAAAAACTTGGCTCATGACAGTTGGCCCATTGTATTTCAGAATTAACTGTTAATGCAAAAATCACTTAAGCCTTTGTTTTTTTTTTACCCTAACAGTCTGTGGATGGTTGCTTCTGTGTTGCAGTTCCGTGATCTGTGTTGCAATTCCAAGCTCTGTGTTGCAATTCCAAGGTTTGTAGACCAGTTTCTGCTTGGGCAAGCAGACATATTGCAAGATGATGTGGATCAGCTTCTGCTTGACATTTCATAGCATATATGTACAACAATTTTCTGTACATATATGTGAAGTGTAGACAGAACTGTAGAGGGCTGGCACTTTTAGGTGCTTCAGTTGAGCAGTAGAACACTAAAGGTCATGTTTTATCCCGAATAACACTCATGATAAGACATGAATGAGTGCTCTGTTGTTTTTATGCAACCGTTCTGCACCATTAAGAGAAAAGTCAAGCCAATATATGATGCAATATTTATATGCAAATATCTCAAATCTTATTTTATATAACAAATGAATAAATAAAAAGATACACATCAAATAAAGGAGGATATGCTTGTTTAATTATAGTTGTAAGAAATACAATGAATACAGAAAAAAATAGTTATTTATTTACTCTCTCACAATAAAAAAAATAAAGAATCCCCAGAAATGCAGAAAATATTTAAATACTTAAATTAATACATAAATAGTGAAACCATCTAGTCTGTTTCATTGCAACATAAAAACACCTCAAGGAATTATGGGAGATACAAAAATAAATACTCTGTTAGTGGATGTAAAATCACAGCTTCATTTCTGGTATGAAGGCATGTGAACAGAACAGTTTCTTGCTGGTGTGAACGAGAATCCTCAGGCTGTGGATGTTAATGTTGGTTGAAAGACCGAGGAAGGGAAATGCCAGACAAATGGCTGGTGTTTCTCCTTCACATGTTCTCACACGGTGTGCCTTTCTGTTGAGAGGAAACATTTATATTTAATAAGTGCCATGTCCTATGTGGCCTGGGAAAGATCATGTTAATGCTCTAGTTTGCGAGTTCCCTGCAGAAGCTTTGTAGATGATTCCCTAGTCCTAAACCCACATCCAACTAAATATCTGTTATATACAACTGAGACTTGGGTTAAAGGCAATACTTGCAGCTAAGTTAAGTGTGTATATAT
>JBBIGA010118053.1:0-10080 GCA_037576975.1 Alestes dentex | reverse complement strand
TATTTTAATAAGTCATGTAACTCCTTTCAATTTTCTAATGCCATACACTATTTTTTAAATGATCTATTTTATTACACTGAATGACATTTTATGGGTCGCTATTTAGAAACAAGAGTAAAAATGTATTAAACAATAGACAAACAAATTTACCCAAAAAAGAAAAAAGTTTAAGTTGTAGAATACTTTTGTTTTTTTGAAGCTTGAAAACACAGTTTCGTCTTTGACCCTGAAGCTGCTTACTCCTCCATGTTACAGCTATCTGTCCAAGGCTCAGGAACATGGCAGAGGTGTTGGCTTTGTAACAGACCTCAGCTTAAATAGAAAATATATAAAGCAGTAAGGCTGTTAACAGATATTTATGGTAGGAACAAACCACCAAAACTCAAACTTCGGTCAACAAGTGTAAACTCCTTAATGTTGCATGGAATGAAGTAAGATTGGATAATTTCAACTTTAGTTTGCTCAGTTTGCATGCCTTCCTCTGATATTACCAAAGAAAGAAGACTATGACTGCTGACATAGGTTGCAGTTCTTTAGGTTGAAAATAAGATCTGCTGTTTCAAGAAGGGAAAACACCTGCTGAAGATAGTTGAAGTGTGTATCAGTGTCCGTGAAATACAAAACTATGTTTATGGACAGCACAATTTGCTGTTTATAGGCCGGTACTTTGTCAGTGGTATGGATGTGATGAGGTATTATTCTGGTATGGCAGATACTGTTGGTACACGGGTTGGGCTATTCTGATAGCAGCCCTTGAAGTTGGTGTTTATTTGTTTTTTTTAATTGGCATTGTTGATTATTGATGTTATAAATTTTTTTTGTATTATCTGAAATTTGAGGTAATGGATTTGCTACATAGAGTGTTATTCTATTAGGTGGAGGTGTGGTGCACAGTGGGAATTGTTCACTCTCCCAGCCTGATGTACTGAACGTGCACTCACCAAGATGAATCTGCTTGCTGGCCTCTACTGAAAGGTCGAGCCCTAGTACACAAGAGAAGGTAAGGTCAGTATCTTTCATTATTTAAAAAAACACATGGATGTCTTAAAACCTTGTAAGATGCATGGAGCCTGTATTTTCCCAATGCTGACTGAACAAGATCATTAGCCAGAGTAAAAGACTGGCCCCTAGCTGACTACCAGCATTTGTTAGGTTTCTTCACTCTCTTCCATAATGTCTCTGAGATGCAGGAGAAAGTGATACCAGTGTCAATGACTGCAGCACATGGGACGCTATTAATCTTGACTGGCACTGACAAAAGTGAAGGACTGGCCTGGGAGAGCCCCAGACTACTTGGTAAGCCCCTTTTTATGTATGGCTTTGGAGCTGGATTGGCCGACTGTTTCCTTTGATACTCTTTTGCTGCATTAAAATCCGTCTTTCATGGTCACGGTGCTCCTCTGCAACTAGGTGATGCAACATACACACACAACCCCCCAGACACCCACAGTCCCTTTATACAGTCCGTCTGAGACAGCAAAATCCTTCCAGTTTTGTTCCAGAACCTTTATCCCTCTGACCTAGGAGACATTTGGAAACTTTAGCTCCTTAGTCCCTCTTCTGGCTCTGCCTGGGAAGGGTAGGCTCCAGGATGGCACAACCACATAAACGGCAAAAAGAGAGAAAAACAAAAAACCCACCTGCTTCACATAGCAGGTAGAGTGCCCATTAAAACCAATACATAAAATGAATTTAAGCCATATCAGAATTTAATATAAGCACTCACATGCAGTTGCCTTACTTCAATTACAGAAGTGCCCCGGAACCAACCTTACAAACTCCCTATACCGCCCTGTGCGCCCCGCCTAACAGAGTTCCGTTTTCTTTTTTCTCTGATCTTAGTGAAATTCTTACCTGTGTTCTGTCTAATACTGTTATTTTTGCTTGGTGATTTTGATGTTGATTCTAACTCTCAGTCAAACACTGAGTTTAAAAATATCCTTGAGTGTTTTAACCTTGTTCAATATGTTGACTTTCCCACAGGAGGACATATAATGGACCTAATCGGGACTAAATAATGTTGCACTTACTGTTTCTCCTATAGGTGTTACTTACCACCTTATTGCTGAATTTAGTTTTGACCTTCCACTACATGCACTACATGCAAACTGATTATTTATCGGAAAAATATTTTCAATAAAAATAATACAAATATTGTCTTGCCTTCTTTCTATGCTGCCTTAATATGCTTTGCTTTAGTTCATTCCCTGAACCTCTCCTCTCCTGCTGAAAGCTAATTTCTCTATAATCACTCCATCTCAGTGGTACTGGATGAATTCGCCCATGTTAGGGTTGGGGCTGTTCCTGCCTCTCACTCCTCACCTTGGTTTACCCCTGAGCTGTAGGCAGGTGTCTTGAATGGCTTTGTAAATAAAAAAACTGGTCTAGCATATGCTGAAATATCAATCAACCCTTAATATGGCTCATTCCTCCTACCTGTTTTCTGGTATCAATGGCATTAGTAAGCCAAAAATTCTATTTCCACACTATAAACAAATTTTTCAGCTTTCTACACATCTTCCCTCTGGCCAGTGGTGGTTCTAGACCACATGTACCAAGGGTGGGGCTAGTGTTTTTTCAGGGGGGCACATATGAGGACAAAAAAGAGGGCAATATTTAATTGTTTAATACATTAAGTGAATTTACCTGGAACACAAACAAAATAAACTGATAGCAAGCAAAAACTGATAGCTAGCAGTGAGGGAATAGATACATAGAAGAGACTAATTTACAGATCTAGGGGCAGAAGGTACAGAAAGAACCAGTTTTAACCAGTTTTTCAGCTACAAAGAGACATAGACCCTTGGACTGGGACATCCTCTTAACTCACTGCTTTCCCTGACTGTTCAACTCTTTGCTTTGATAATAAAGGAGATTCTTAAAGGACTTGAAGCATGCTTTGGTGTGTGATTCTATGAAGAATTTCCATGACAGTGGACAATAGCTTTAACCTTGAAATAAAATGTTTTTTCTACAGTAATGTTTCTCTTTTCATGCACAATAACTTTGTATAATGACATTTTTCTTTTGGTTCTCTTATTTTTTTATTTATGTAGATTTGTATTTCTTTTGTTATACAGTAACTTTTTTACAGCATGAAACCTAAATGTACAGTCACATTTTCTGTTCCATGTCTGAAAAAAAAGAAAAAGATAAATCTAACACTCCTATAACAGTATTCTGGGTTTGTGATTCCTTGCAAACCGGTCCACAAATGCATCAAGGTTCAAAGCCTTGGCCCTTCTGGATTCAATTCTGAACACCCCTAGACTGCTAAGACACTCATAAAAAATGGTTGACCTGAGGTACGATTTTACTAGTTGTAATGTGGAGAAACTCCGCTCACAAGTGGCAGAACTCACTGGGAGCGCCACAGCTATTTTGCACAGTCTAAGTTCAGTGAAATGGATCAACTCCACTGTATCGGATGGCTTTTGAATCACACCATTCTGTATTTTCAAGTCTCTTGAACTGATGCAGTTCATGCCCCAGGTCATCAATGTTGGCATCAAACTGACAACCAAATTCAAACATTTACATTTACATTTACGACATTTAGCTGACACAAAGTGGTGTCTTTCAAAAATGCATCTCTCTTGGGATTGAGGGATTGGATATTGCACATCAGCTTACATTTGGTCTTTGAGAAACATCTGCTCAATTCACTAAGCATGCAGTCAATGACAGGATAAAAAAACAAAGACTGAAACGTTTCTTAATCACAATTTAGGTCCCTCTGACCAACAGAGCTTAGCATGTGGTACTCACAGTGTCTGGAGTTTGGCTTCCTTCGCTGTTTTCCCACTAACTGTGTGGCAGCATAACATTGCTCACAAATGTTCAATACTTCATACCACAAGTTATCAAAGAAGGACTCCTTCCTGAAATCTGTCAGCAGCTCTTGAGAGGTCAAAAGTTGATGACTGCAGCATATCAGAAAGAAGCTTTGTTTCCCCAGACAATTTACAGCGCGTAACTAGATGCACAAGAAATTCTAAGTCAATCTGGGCCGGAAGACCACAGGTCTCAGAATACCCCCGCCCCCCCCAATTAAAAATTCTTCTCGCGCCCCTGGTTGGAATATTGCTGTGAGGATTTGATCGTGTTCAGCCATAACAGTAGGTACTGTTCTGGAACATGGGGGGTAGAACCATTATAGCAGCTGCACAGGGGGAACAACTCCATATTAAAGTGTATGTATATGAATGCAGTGTCATTAAAGTCCCTGTTGGTGTAATGGCCAAGTGTCCCAATACTTTTGTCCATATAGTGTATGTTGACAAAAGTAATGGGACACCTGACCCCCACGAAAACCATAGAGCGCTGTGTGCTGCGCGCATCCACAAACTTTCAAAATAAAAGGATGTTTTAAAAACCTGCGTTATGTGCGATAATTGTTGGCGTTAAGCAAATAATAACGTGCCCACCCCTAATAAATTATATATATATAATTAACATACACTAAATTAAATAATGAATTCAAAAGCAGAGTATTGAACACTTTTATTTTTTAAATACTGCTACATGAACAAAAGTGCAATAACACCTAACACTGAAATGAAAGGTTTATATACTTTTGCCCCAGACATTGGTAATATTGGATAATTTTCCTCAATAAATATATGACCAAGTGAAATATTTTTGTCTCATTTATTTAACCCTATAATGCCACATGTATTACATATTTATATTTCTAAGGCCTGAACCTCAGGAACAGGATTAACATTTTCCTCAAAAACCAGTTGTATACAATCCTATACATGTCTTCTCCCCCTGGAGGATGATCTATGCACCACAGGTGTCAAAGGGCACTTTTTTCATGAATCCAAGATGGCTGCATGCAAGGTGGAAATTAGAATGGTTTTCAAGTGATAAGATGCCCTAATTTTGGAACAGTTACTGTAAGTGAAATGAAAAAAAAAAAAGCAGTGATTATATTTTAAAATAAGTCTTTACTAGGTTGAAACTGCTCATAAAAATTTAATTTTTCATAAAATATTTTATAGAAAAACCCTGGTGAAAAGGTGTGAATCAAATATGATACTATGGGTATATAAATGTGATTCAGGGGTCAGTGCATGAATTGTTCTTTTAGTGCATTTCCTGATTAAATTTGTGTTATATGTACAGTAATTCAAACTACACTAAATATATTATTTAAGCTTGAATATTTCTTTCAGTACATATTTTGAGTAGAATTTCACATTTATGTCAGTTGTAAATAGTCAATATCTAATTTGTAAATGTAACAATGTACTGAATACATTTATTTGAATATTTAGATGGCGACAAAGTATAGTGTAGAAGACAACTTAAATACGATAACTGATGGAAATTCAAGCGACATAGAACAGTTTGGGGAGGAAGATGATGGTGGTAGTGATGAGGAATGGAGTCCTACGGAAATGGCTGCTACAGAGGGATCATACAGTAGTGATGAAGAAGATGAATCCGTAGATGAAACAGACAAACCAGTAACATCAAAAAATAGCACAAGAAGGCAGTCAGCAAAGGGCAAAGTAAAAAAGAAAGAGTACAGATGGAAAAAAGTGCCCATGTTGTCCAAATTTTGATTTTGATAGACTTATTGATGATGTCTCTATAGAAAGTTCAGAATGGACACCATACATGTATTTCAAGCAGTTTGTGACTGATTAAATGATTCAGAAGATTGCGCAACAAACTAACTTGTACAGTGTCCAGAAACTGGGAGTATCAGTAAACACAACATCCAAAGAAACTGAACAGGTTCATTGGGGCTGGTACAGATGCCCAGCATGTTGGGAAATGGAGACAAAGTACCCCACAGTGTCTGATTTGATGTCTCGAGAACGATTCCTTAAATTGCTGACAACCTCAGTGTGTCTGATGACCAGAAGAAAGACAAACTGTGGAAAATCAGGAAAAAACAGTTTCTTCTCATTCCTCCTGAATAATTTCATGTGGTGGATAAAGTAATGGTTCCTTTCAAAGGCAAGTGTGTTTACATGCCATCAAACCTCACAAATGGGGGCTCAAGATGTGGGCACATACTGCACAAAGTGGGTTCCTTTATAATTTTGATGTGTGCCAAGGTGCGGAAAATCCAGATAAGGAGAAATCTAATGTTGGTGTTTCCCGAGATGTTGTCCTGAAACTGGCCTCAACCCTTCCAGCAGGACAAAATCACAAGGTATTTGCTGACAACTATTTTACATCAGTACCTCTGGTGGATCACCTGAAAGAACGAGGACTCAACTATTCGAATGAACAGGGTGAAGAACTGCAGTATTTACTGCAGTATGATGGAAGGAAATTATTTGAAGAAAAAAGGAAGAGGGTCATGGGATTTCAGAGTGAATCAGAAAAACACTATCATTGTGAGATGGAGATGGTGTGACAACACGGCCGTGAATCTACTCTCTTCATTTGTTAGAGTTGAGTCAGTGACAAATGTGAAACGGGGCCATAGAAAATCCAGAAAGTACATAATGATGCCAAGACCCGCTATTGTGGAGACACAAAACAAATTTATAGGTGGTGTTGACCTTCTTGCAGTGTTGTCTGCTCTTTACAAGTTCTCCTTTAGATCCCGAAGATGGTATCTGTACATTTGGTGGCACACTGTCACTGTGGCAGTCATAAATGCATGGAATCTTTACAACAGAGACTGGAAAGAACTGGAACCAAGGAAGAAAACAATGCAATTGTGAAGATTTCAAGCTTCTGTTGGGACTTCTCTTACAAGCACAAGAAAAGGCAAGATCCGGTGTGGCAGACCACTGTCCTCTCCATAACACGACAAAACACCCCCAAGCAAAAGACGAGCTGCTCTTGTACACCCCGATGTGAGAAAGCATGGCGGCACTGACCATTTACCAACATGGAAAACAGGACAGAAGAGCAAGCACTGCCCGGGAAGTCACTTCTCACATGTCTACTGTGAGAAAAGCAAAGTCAACTAACCTCTGTCTAAACAAAGACAGAAACTGTAAATATACTTTACACACAGTGTAAAGTACTAAACCTGTTGTAAAAAGTTGTTAAATGCTGTAAAACAGGTTTTTCTAAAGGCACACAAAATTTTTGGTTCCCATGTCATATAAAAAAATGTATAAGAAAAATATGTATTTTTTATTGTTTCACAATGATTCAATAAACAGTTGTGACATTCCCAGTCAGTGGCCGCTAGAGGCCGCTACTGTATAATTTATGGATGTGGGACTCTAAGTTTAAGGAGGTGTTTAATGTTGAGCGTCACGTTCTTGGTCAGCTGTCTTGTGTTTTGGGTTAAGTAATTGTCTGTGGTGATTGGTTTAGTTCTAAGCCCTGTGTATATTTAAAATGCATGTGTTCAATCCCTTGTTCCACCCTCACCCTACCCATCCTTCATGTTTCTCCAGTTTTACGTACAGTAAACACCTGCTTTAACGTGGATCAGCAGTTGCGGTTTCAGTCCAACGCAGATTTTTTCTCCCACTTTAATTTCACCACCGCTGAAAAGTCCCTGCAGCGGAAAGAAGTGTGGAGAAAATCAATGGGGTCCGTCTTTCACCCATCTCCCACCTCTACAAAAAACACACCATCCACTGTGCGAACAGCATAGCGAAGGACATTTTCCACCCCTCACAAGCACTGTCTTCTCCTTCCATCTGGCAGACGGTTCCGCAGTATCAGAACTGTAACTGCCTAAGCAGTCAGGGCCCTTACCTCACTGCCACCAAAGGACTGTTAAACTCAACAACACAAATCACCTTTTGCAGACACAAATAACACAAACTACTACAAACTAGACTTTAACACAAAGTGCTCATTTCCCATATATTTGTACATTTGCTCAAACATAGTTTACCTCATGCAAAATTTGCACCTGCTACACCTGTATGCCAACAGTTTCCCAACCCAACTTGAATCCTGGTATTTTAACTTTACTATGATTGCATATTAGCATTTGTATTGTCCCTGTTGTGTTTAAAAACGTAGTTAGATTTATATTTGTGTATATCTCCTACACCTGAGCAACCACATTGTACACTATAGCAACTACCTAGCAACCACCTCCTACAACATAACAACTGCCTGGCAACTACATAGCAACCACTTTCTACATCATAGCTATCATCTAGCAACAACCCTGCAATCACCTTGTATACCATAGCAACCACTACCTAGCAACCACCTCCTACAACATAACAACTGCCTGGCAACTACATAGCAACCACTTTCTACATCATAGCTATCATCTAGCAACAACCCTGCAATCACTTTGTATACCATAGCAACCACCTAAACTCCCTAGCAACCACCTCCTACACCATAGCAACTGCGAAGAAACTACTTAGCAATCACCTCCCACACCACAGCAACACCCTAACAACCACCTTATATACCATAGCAACCACCTCCAACAACATAGCAACTGCCTAGAAACTACTTAGCAACCACCACCTACACCATAGCAACCAACTAGCAACACCCTTCAACCACCTTCAGCTCCCATTCATTTCAATGGGCAGGCCCATAATAATGATGTATTTGTGTGTCAGGGGAATTGGCCTGAACGACAGAGGAAAAATAAAAATGTTTAGAGGTAAAGAATAATGTGACTCCTATTCATTTTATTGGGCAGGCCCATAACAAGAGGCCATAACTTAATTACTGAAGAAATTTTGAGATGGGCCTGCTGTGCATGCCCCAGATGAGCTGGTGTTCCTAATAAAGTGGCCCGTCTGTACCATATGAAGCTCTGTGGATGTATGGTGAAGTATTAATGAGCAGAATTCATGTAAATGTGGCCCAACATTTAATGGAAGTGTACTGAGGAAAAAGGAATGTTTGAAAATAAATGAAAAGACGAGTGCAGGGCTTGGATGAGGGGACGGATATGTGGGGAGACGTAGTCTGAGGTTCCATGCGAAGTTTCACTTTGTCACTGTACGGAGACTGAAAGTTTTGTCTCCTGAAACTGCATTCATTTGAACTGGGTAAAAATCAATAGAAGTACTGAGGAATGAGGTATTACATGAGGTATTACATGAATTTACAGGCCACTAGATTACTTGTAGATTAATTCACATAATTATCAGTGATGTATTCCATCATGACAAAATACATAACTAATTTTATACACACATATACACAACTTTTGAGCAGTGGAATACACTGGCTTTAATTTGGCATTGCATAGCACACACATAAGCATTTTGATATAAATCTACATGCTAACTGCACAAAGCATATGGTTATACCCATGATATCATAAAAATTACATTTCTGTTCCCTGTGCATATAAACTAGCATTAGGGTTAGAAATATATTTTTGAAATATAACTGAAACACTGCATTCACAGCAATGTCTACAAGTATGCCAGGTCCATTCAATTCCAAATTCAAATATCTTAATTCAGTGTCTTGGCCAGAATCCCCATGCAAATCCTGGCAGAAACAGAGCTATGAGGACAGAAGAGAACAGGTTAACACCATTGTTATCCAAAATGGGTTTACCACATATCCTCTTCACTGTTGGTGCCTCATAGTTCACAACTTTTCCAGTGCTTTCATCGTACCCTTAATGAAGAGAAAAGTGGAACAAGTGTTAAACAAAAGATCACCAGGTTACACATAATTTATACCAGGAACAGCACAAAAACTATCCTGTCTATTTGAATACTATACTGTATGCATATCGCATTATTAACATCATTGAGCAACTTATATTTTGCTTAGTATCCTAAAGAGAATTACCTGAATATTGCATGTTGGCTCCCAGGAAAGAGTCGAGTATCGAGCCAAGTAAGCCGGCAATAGCTCCATATATAATTAAGGGCCATTGGGGATCTGCTAAATGTAGTTCATTAACCAGCAGCAGTTGAGTAATGAAGTAAGCAGTGCCCACGGTGGCTCCACCAAGAAAGCTGACTATGAGACCCACTGCAGTGACTCCTCCATTGGTACCTGGGACAGTAATTAAAGCATAAGCCAGGTTTTGTGAATAAATTTGACTCATTAAAAACACTGGCCATACCAGCTGTTACAGTCTAACACTAGATATATTAGGATCATGATCTAGGTTTTGCTCCCTAAAACCAAGCAGATTATCTA
>JBBIGA010118052.1:0-10080 GCA_037576975.1 Alestes dentex | reverse complement strand
CCACCAGTATACTGATCACCGCCTGATCATCTGGAACCATCTGCTCCTGGTTCTTCACTGGTTCAGGACTTCAGTTAAATGCTCTTTGTTCTGCTTGAATGGTTCATTCTGAGGTCACTGTGTGTCTCAACCAACAGAAACATTCTTCTGAAACTGGACTGGAAATGAGAGACTTTGAAAGTCCTTCAGGAAGCCTAGAGAACTGTTCCTTAAGAACACATTAACATACAAGAAAGTCTGGGTCTTCTGGATGTTTGGAACAATAAAATGAAGAAATGAAGGATGGCTCAAGACAGTGCTGTATGTAAATGAACTATTTTCTGATTGGCTGACCAGTAAGTAAGTAAATTCTGGAATTCACATGGGCAACTCCCTAACCACCAGGCCACCAGCTGCCCCTGTACTGGGCACACCACCACTGTGTACAGCCCTCATTCAAAAATCAGATTTTATCCATATTGATAAATGAGGAAAATTAATAGAAATTGTTGAGTTTAAATGTGACATTTAGGATTTAATTTTTCAGAGTACATTTTGAATTTATTGATGATTTGTGAAGGATTGATGATTAACGCACTTTGAAGTGTAAGGGGTTCACAACTTCTTCCGGAGAGCAGTTAGAGTTGGATTTTCCAGATATTTGGACCTCTTCCAGGTACAGCAGCCATTTCCCATTGTCTACTTCAGACGGCCAATCGAAGAGGACTTGAAGGAAACCTAGAGAGCCCAGAGGCTTTCCAGTGATATTCACCTACACACAGTTACACACACACACACACACTTCAGTTAAATAGTGTGATCAAGTTTGTCAGAGACTATAAACACTAAAACAAATGGAACTTTATACTATGATTTTTTCTGAAAGTGTCTGATTCAGTGTGTCAGTCTGATCCAGTCTGATCCAGTAGGTAAGTCAAGTTCAGTGTAAGTACTGATACAGTATTACAAGCTGTTCCTCATGTGTATCTGCAGGAACTCACTGTAAAGGTAAACTCCAGTTGGCTGCCGATGTCGGCGGTGCTGCTCATCGCTGATTCCCCCTTCACCACGCCACTAAATTCCAGCAACAGACTCTGGGGCTGACTGAGGAGACAAACAGCACTTCAGTCCAAGTTTCAACAAGGCGTGAGGTTAGCACCATGCTAATTGTTGGGGTGTAAACTGAACTTCTGCTTGTACCCTCGGAACCCTGACAGTATTTTACCCGTTTCTGCATTACTTATTCATTTCTAAGATTTAAAGCCTTAAGCAATATGTAATGTACTGCTATGCTTTTTCTGGCACAATCAAGTCAATATTTTAAAAAGAGTTTTACAATTTCAGGATCTATTTGGACACAACTGAGTAAAATAATAAAATGCATATTAAACATTGTGAAAATCTTCATCACACATTAGTGTTATAATAAGGAATGTTGAACAAAATTTAAAAAATTAAACTACTTACAAATAAGTAAGTCCAGGAATTCTTTTATTTACAGTGGGTGTGTCCGAAATCACGCACTTGCGCACTTCGAACACTATGTTTTAGAGCATAGTGTGTTCACACTGACAGCCAAGCTAAAACTCAGTGCACTGAAAGTACCCGGATGGTGCACTAATAATGGCCAAAAAACTCAGTGAGGAACAACGGACGCCTTTTTGACCACGTGGCAGAAGGGGAGGGACTTCGACAAGTTTTCAGAGTTGAACTATTGCGGCCAACAGTGAAATGCGAGCTAAAGCGGAGGCAACTGGTTCGTAAAAATGTAAAGTAATGTTAATAAAATTATTTTACTGATGTATACTGCGGTGTAACCGGCAGATATTTTTGCGGGCTGGAGAATCGTGAGCAAATGTTCGTCTGTCACTTCCACTACGTGGAAAACATCAGTGTTCCATTTCGTACAACACTCACCCGCGGCAGCGTGAACTACAGAAGGAAGTGCTCAATGCGCACTATTCACTACATTCCAGTGCACTCACGTCAGTGCGCGATTTCTGACACACCCAGTTTCTCTCTGTTTGCACTGCTTACGCCCCCTTAAACTCACACACACACCTTCCACCCACCACCACACTCACACACTCCTTCCATCCACCCCCACACTCACACACACACACACATGTTTGGGCTTCAGTGAATCACTGTTTGTGTAAAACTCACACGAGAAATGAAGTCTGCAGTGTGTACTCCACCATTAGTCGTTTGGTGAGGGGCGTCAGGTCATTCTGTACGCTGAGCCTGCGCAGAGAAAACATGACAAATAAGCAAGCCTGTGTTTGGCTGTGGGTGTGGCTAGAGGCCACGCCCCCTGTGCTGTGAGAGCAGAGGTGTTTAAACAGACTGACGTGGAGAGCTGCAGGACCACTTCAATGTCTCGCGTGTCCAGAGAGATCCCTGACGTCTCGAACGAGATCCCAAACTCCTTCTGTTAACACACACACACACACACACACATACACATTTCAGACTGTATGTGAGCGTGTGTGTGTGTGTGTGTGTGTGACAGAGAGAGAGAGAGAGAGAGAGAGAGAGAGAGAGTGTGTGTGTGTGTGTGTGTGTGTGTGTGTGTGTGTGTTATTAAGTATCTCAGCTAGTCCTGTACCTGCTGACCACTCCTAAAAGGGTCTCCCAGCTCACACAGAATAGTCACACCTTCTACATTGCACGTCACTGCTGCATCCTGGAGAGAGAGAGAGAAAGAGAGAGAGAGAGAGAGAGAGAGAGAGAGAGAAAGGGCAAGAGAGACCGAATAAGACAGAGAGAGAAATACAGAGAGAGAGACTAGCTTAAAAACAGCTCAGTGCAAGAGTTCTCAAATCTTTACATTTTGACTGCATTCTTATATTAAGCTCCAATTAAACCCTTATAATCGACCCGTAAAGCTAAACCATATAGCCTAAACCCCTAACCTTAAACACCTAACCCTAAGTCCCTAAGATTTATCCCTATCCCTGAACCATATGCTACACCCTATACCCCCTAAACCAGGGGTGTGGAACTCCAGTCTTGGAGGGTCCGTGGTCCAGCACGTTCTGGTGATTTCCCTGCTCAGACACACCTGGTTCCCCTCACCAGTTAATTGTCTGGTTTAGTGAATGTGTTTGAGGAGAAGAACCATCAAGCAGTGCTGGACAGCGGCCCTCCAGGACTGGAGTTTGACACCCCTGCCCTAAACTGTACACCTTTCCTCCTCCAGCCCCCTGGTTCCTCACCTCAGCTCTGATGCTGGAGTACTGCAGTAAGGGTGGGATGGTGATGTTCAGCACGGTGCGGTAAGCGTCCTCCGCTAGCCTGTTCTCTGACGGGGTGTTAGAGACGTTCACCAGCAGGGTCAGCTTTTTGACAGATACATTGTACAGCAGCACCTGATAGTCCTCCTTACTGCACACACACAAACACACACACACACACACACACACACACATAAACACAACATATCTGTAATGATGTATAAAGTTAATGATTAATGACAGTGAATGTCCACAGGGGGTGCTGTTTCCTGCATAAATGGATTGGTGAAGGTGGAAAGATCTTTATCCGGCAGGTCTTACACAGGCAGAAGGTTCTGACTGCTGTCGGCAAACATGGCATCCATCTGCAGGTTGCTCTCACACTTGTTGTCCAACCCACAGTGCTTCTCCAAGTGAATCTGAACACACATGACAACAAGGGGACAGTTAATCCTAAACGCCTGGACTATGTTTGTTATTGGATATATTTATGCTTTTATCCGGAGCGACTTGCAATTTGAGGAAACACTGAAATTTCGGGACAGAATAAGACCAGTCTGGGCCGGGTTTACCTTGTGTGTAGAGATGGCAGAGCCAGACAGAGGAGAACGAATAGGAACATACGGCTGAACGATGGGATTAATGTAGCTGGGTGTAGACCCAGACTTCACTCTATAGTGACTTGATTTTTACTTAATTCAGGGAGCCATGGGTGGCCAGTGTAGGTCAATCAGTAGTGGGGTGACATGCGACCTTTTGGGTTGGTTGAGGACCAGCCGAGCTGCTGCATTCCGAACCAGCTGTGAGGGTCTTACCATGCGAGCGGCGGGGGGCTCCCTAGTAGGGCACTGCAGTAATTGAGGCTTGTGCCAGGATTTGGGTAGCATAAGATTGTTATCATTATCATTAGACCTTCATCCATTTTTTTAATCACACTGATGCAAAAGATCTGAGACCTCTTTTGGTCAGCAGTGTGTGTGTGTATATGTGTGTGTGTGTGTGCGTGTGGGTGAATGTTTCTCACCTCTGTTTGCTCCGTGAGTCCCCCCCCCTGGCTGAGAACCGGGAAAACATCCAGATTCTGAAGCTTCTGCTGAGGGCCTGGTTGAGGCTCATCCAGTGACACTTTCAGGGAGAAAGTGAGCGGTGCCACCTTGTTTCGGATCGGGGTCTGCGGGAGAAATAATAAGAAAAAAAAACTAATACGCTAAAACATAGACGCATTAGAAAAAAAAAGACAGATAGCGAGCTTTAACGGGACAGTTCACCCCCCTGACTCAAATGTAGCCAATCAGCTTCCAGTCTTCTATAAACATGGACAAAAGTGCACTAGTACAGCTAAACACAGTAGTGCAAGGTTCTAGATAACAGTGTCAGAAACCACATAAGCAAGTCTATTAGAGATTAGATCTGACGTCCCTAAACTTCTTAGTCAAATTTTCCAGTTCACCTTAAAATACTTAGCAATTTGCATTCTCTCATCTGAGGAATATTCATATAATAAGCTGGTGAAAAAGTTTTCCGTTCCCTCTTAAACTGCACCATTTAGGGTGGACCTGCCAATTCTAATAAGGCGATTTTGAATATGTTTTTTTTTATCCCACCTTAAATGGTTTTCTGCTCCACCATAAACGGAGTGGCATTATTTGAGGTGGACTTTAATTTGAAGCTGGCAAATTTCACCAATACGTTTGAGATGAGTGACTAACTTGCGTTACTTGTTAGCTACATACTGGAAATTTTGCTATGAAAAATCCAGACTTTCTTGTATGTTTAATATGGCCTTGAGGAACAGTTCTCCAGGCTTCCGGAAGGACTTTCAGAGTCTCATTTCCAGTCCAGTCCCTGAACCTGACCAGTTTCAGAGGAATGTTTCCGTTGGTTAAGACACACAGTGACCTACGTATGAATCATTCAAGCAGAACAAAGAGCATCTAACTGAAGTCCTGAACCAGTGAAGAACCAGAAGCAGATGGTTCCAGTGTTTATGTACATCAAACTCTTTCATTAAAAAAAAGGTACAAAATCAGTTTTCCATGATATGAGCCCTTTAAACATTGTAAGTGGTTGGCCTCAGCTCAGCCTGCGGGGATGCAGATATACTCTTCTACACATTTGTGTATATATATATATATATATATATATATATATATATATATATACGCTAATGTATGTATACAAATACTTGTGTGTGTGTGTGTGTCTCACCACCAGTCCGAGTTGAAGTGTTTTGCAGCGGTCCGATGGCATGGACACGTATCCGGTGTAGGTGTCCTTGTTGTTGCTAAGGAAACGGACTCGGCTCCGTGTGGAGGGCTGGGGCGGGTCGGCCTCCACTGTAAACTTCACCGCTGAAAATGTCCAGCACTCCAGATTAAAGGGGCATTCGAGGACACGACATCGGTAACACTCAGATAACAAGGATCCTTTTAAAGTGACAGTTCGGCCAAAAACGATTTGTAGAGGCATTTGTAGAGGTATTTTATTGACCAATTGTGATTGGCTTGGCATTATTATATGGGGTTTTAATGTAAAAATCCTCCATAATTAACGTTTAAACTCATATCTGACCAAAATGCCCCTGTACAAGAACTGTCTCTCTCAGAAAATGCACAGAGAAGGCGGATAACCCCCTCCCTTGACGGATGAATACTGAAAATGTATAAAATGGGATGTAAGAGCCTGGGAGTTGGGAGATTGCGGCGGAGGACGAAGGTCGACGAGACTCCCTGGGCTTTCTGCTGTGACCTTTGAATAAATCAGCAACTTCGCACCTCTTTGACTCAGGCTGATTTTTGGACTTAGAAGTATTCCAGCTGATTTTTGGACTTTGGAACTTAGAGAAACTTTCAGACTTAGAAAGAACCTTGAAACTTTTTAGCTTTAGCCTTAGCTCGGCATAGCCTAGCAGAGCCTAGCCTAGCATAGTTTAGCCTAGGTTGGTTTTAGCTTAGCCTCTCTGCTCCGACATGTTTGGGGGGAAACTTGCTGATACTGTCACTTAAAGGGTTTGTGTCAAGTGTAGGAGTGACATAGAAACACAGAGAGTAAATTACAAAAAGTAGCACTTACTGATGCCCTTTGGTAAGCTTGAATCTCCTGTACTGACTGTGTAGGAAAAGCACACCTCTGCCTTAATGCTGAAACACACACACACACACACACACACATACACAGTAGCACTGTATAAACTATCAGTATGTACAGTGTATCTATATCTTCAGTGTGTTTAGCATTAGCAAGAATAGTATTAGTGCATCTAATATTAGTGTATATAGTATTAGTTTGTACAGCATTACTGTGAATACTATTCACAGTATGAATGGTATCAGTGTGCAGAATGAATGTGTATTGTGTTTGTGTCTATAGCATTGATGTGTAGAGTAGTAGTGTGCATAACATTAGTGTGTATAGTGTTAATATGTATAGCATCAGCGTGTAGAGTATTAGCTTGTATACCATTAGTGTGCATAGCATTAGTGTATTAATGTGTAATGTGTATAACAGTAGTAGAGTACTGGTAAATTAGAGTGTATGTAGTGAAGTTAAGTTAATTTAAAGCACACCAGGAGTCGCAGGTCTCTGGGTTGACGACCCCCGGCATCACATTGAAGGATTTCTGCAGATGGATCACTGGGCGAGATCTGAGGATAGAGAGAAGAAATACACACACACACACCCCACACACACACAACAAAAAAACATGTTTCTCACAAATAAAAACAGAATTCATGGAATGAAAATCAGCTCATTAAATCAGTGGCGAGACTCACCTGAGCAAGGCCACGCGATTATCCAGCGATCCCACCACCATGTCGGGATATTTGTTCCCGTCAACATCCAGCCCTCCACTGATGGAGTAGCCAAACGTCTTGAAACCACTGTTAGCAATGTCCTCCCCCTTGATCTCCTAACACCACAAAACACCACTTTCACTGAGGAGTACTGCTGTAATTTTGACTGCTACCAAAGCTGTTAGCTTGTATGCTAAGGATCCATGTATGGTAAATAAAGTATTAATGATGCTTATTATTACCTGGCTGAATTTGTCAGAAACCGTGGAGTTGCTGCCCATCCATATGAACACCCGGCCTTTGTCACAGTACGGAGCGCCGACGGCAAAATCTAACAGAGTGGAGTTTCAGTGATATGAGTTTCTCACCAGCAGGGGGCAGTAGAGCAGTACACTGTGTTTACAGCTGTGGAGCGAATCAGTAAATGTGATGTTTTACCCTGGAAACCATCCTGATTGACATCTCCGACAGCGGCCACGGACATTCCGAACCCTGACTGATTGGGCCCGTGTAATATCTGGTGCGCTTTCTTCCGGAAGGAGCCGTTTTCATTCATAAATATATAAACGGCCCCGCCCTCTTCCTTCTGCCGGTCAAAATAAAATGGAGCTCCGACTATGAGATCCTTCCAGCTGTGGGGTAAAACAGGAGGTAAACAGGTCAACAGGGAAGTAGGCCAACCGGTAAACAAGTCAACAAGTAAACAAGTTGACAGGTAAACAGACAGACAGATGAACAAGCCAATAGGTAAACGATTCCACAGGTAAACAGGAAAACAAGTAAACAGGAAAGCAGGCCAACAGATGAACAAGTCAACAAGCAACAATTAAATAAGACAACAGGTAAAAAAGTTGACAAGGAAGTAGTCCAACAGGTATACAAGATTATTTACCCATAATTCCCAGTCTTACCCGTCATTATTGAGGTCCACTATAGCAATGCTGTTTCCAAAGTACGAACCGACCTGCTCTCCTCTCAGAACATGAAGGATCTTTAGGTTTTCGTTGAAATCCTGCGGCACATTCGCCAGAATCACTGAGCCTTTAGACTCGTTTCGCGGAGACCCAGACACCAGCGTGTCCTCCGTCTTGCTCAACACACCCTTGTCCATCTCCACTGAGTAACCTGAGGGACAATCACACCACCTCCCTGAAACATCTGCTCCAACAAACCAGACCCACCAATCAGAATCAGAAGTTATTGATCCTGGAGCTGACTGCATCACTGCTTTCTGATTGGTCGAAATGTCATCACAATATGGAAAGAGCAAACAGGGTTCAATGACAACAGCAGAACTCATTTTCGTGATGCGCAAAACCATTTTTTTGAAAAAAAAAAAAACAACAACTATTTTTTAACTATTAAACATTCAAGGTTCTTGGTGTTCTTGTAGTTGTTTGGCCTTGAAGAACCTTTGAAGTGCCACTGTATTCATTAAAAGAACTCTTTGAAGATACAGTCAACTAAACAGCCCGACCCAGAACGGAATTAGTGTGGGTTTTCTGAAGCGGAACCAAGGCTCTCCACTGAGCTACTAAAGGCCCTGCAAAGTTCTACCATCTGACTTCCCTCTGTGTTAGCATTAGCAAATTAGCACTTTATTACTCTTAATTTACTCCATGATTGACTGACCGTTATAAATGTTCCCATAACTTTGGCCTGATTTCTTTTGGTCTGGAAGATTGATCTCCCTAGTATCGAACTGGTCAGCCGGATTCCTGTATACAAGAAAGGAGCTTCCTGCAGGAAAAGAGAATGCAGGGTTACTAATGAACCTGAGGACAAAAAACACACTGCATGCACTGACTTTACTCACCTTTACTAATGTAACAGTAATCAACCACTGAAACCTTATATGGGCATCTAAATCACCTTACAGAGCCACTATAACTTATTATTAATGTTGATACACCTTACAGATATCAGTGTCATCAGTGCGTAACGCCATTCAGAAATAACAGTAGCCATGATTACTGTTGTTTCACCTTACAGAGGAAATATAAATCATTATTAATAAAGACGCATAATAGAACATGTTTTTCACCATAAAGACGCAGTATAACTCATATATGTTTTTCACCTCATTGAGACAATGAGACATAAATAATAATTGCTGTTTGAAACCTTATAGAAGCATTTAAGGTTTATCACTTTATAGAGACATTACAAATCATTATTAATGGTTTTTGTGTTATAAAGGTATCACAAATCTTAATGTTTTCACCATTATACATTATTATTAATGTGTTCACCATTATGAATCATAATTAGTGTTTTTCACCATTATGTATCATTATGAATGTTTTCACCATTTCACCATTATAAATAAGTAATGTTTTTACAGTTATAGATCATAATGAATGTTTTTACCATTATAAATCATTATGAGTGTTTTCACCATTATAAATGATTATGAATGTTTATATCATTCTAAATCAGTAGGAATGTTTTACCGTTATAAATAATTGTGAATGATTTTACCATGAAAAATAATTCAGAACGTTTTTACCATTAGAAACCATAATTAATGTATATCATTACTGTTTTCACCATTATAAATCGTTATGAATGTCTTTACCCTGCCAGTTGTAGCAGCCTGGAGCTCCAGTGATGACGCTGGTCTGTGTGATGCGGGCTGAAATGCCCATGTTACACAGGCCCTCAAAAAACTGATCCCCGGTGGGGTCACACACTTCATACGTCTTCTGCCACTCTTCATCCTTTTCACTGTATTGCAGGTCGTTTCCCCGAATAAAACACTTCCCGATCATCCGCAGGATGTTCCCGATATTCCGAACGTAGCGGTGACCACAGGCCTGCAGGAGAAAGAGGACAGAGGTTCACCTGCAGTGTTTTATGGAGTAATCTTTTCTCCACCATCACAATCAGCGTATAACTGACCATCACGCGGCCGCCTGGCAGAGGCTGACTGGCCACAGAGACGCCCAGCCACATGTTCTCGATCTCACCGTCATCACCTACATCATCTGTACACACACACACACACACACACACACACACACACACATATGCTATGGTGTGTTAGACAAAAGAGAAGGAGGCTATGTGTA